>VDFB02379566.1:0-85434 GCA_007258455.2 Sequoia sempervirens | reverse complement strand
ATTGATGATAATGGTGTTATGCCTAGTAATTTTGTGATTGTTCGCAACAGTGGCCCTAATGTTTTGGCAAATCTTGGACATGCTACACTCGATACTAGTCAATCTATCCTCTTATGATTGTTGTCTTTTCCTTGGTAAGGGAGTTTCCTGTCCTTCATTATCTCTATGATTCCAACTGATCTTCTTCTCCAAGTCCATGACCTTATTGCTAAGATCAATAAAATGGCCTTTCAAATCACAAACTTCTTTCTGGGTCCACTTGAAAATAGTGAAAAGGCCATCTGTACTTTTTCCCGCTATACTCACCATGTCCTTAGGCTTGAGCTTATTCAGGGTCGAATTGATTTCATCCTAAATAGGGGACTCATAATGATCATTCCCCAATCTTCCAGATGCAGGGGCACTAGGGGCCGATTCCTTACTGACCATGGGCTTATCAGAAAGGATTTCCATTGAATTCCCAGAATATGAAACAAGTTTTGTAACAGGGGTACCTTTAAAACCAAGGGACGAACTCGGAGTAGGGCATCCAAGAGATAGTTGGGGATTAAGATAGGGTGGTGAAGCAAAACCCAGACTAGGGCACTCATGCAGAGGCTCTAATTTAGGACATGATAGCGGGGCAGAATCCTTAAGGGTTTTCTGACAAGACAGGGACTGGGGAGAAATGGTATCAGGACCAACAAGAACACAAGTAGGGGGGGCCAGGGTTTGATCTCCCTACTACTTTTTGTCTCCTCATCATCCAAATCTTCAATTTCAACAGTTTTAGGCAAAGCAGGTAAATTTTGAAAATGCTCAAAAATGAGCCTAACAAGACCAGGGTGAATAATAGCATTCCTCCTAGGGTTTCTTTCCACATCATCAAGGCAATTCTTCAAGGAAGAAAATAAGTAAAAAGGTAGAGATATACGAACCTTGTGATGGAAATGGTTCAGAATGGCAAAGTGGTAACCATAAACTCTGGTGAAGCGCCCGTCAACCGTGATATATTCCATGATGACTCTTAAAACTTTCCTCCATATAGATTTGATGGACTCCACATCAAAGTAGCTATTGGCAACCTTAACCATCTTTGCTTTCTCCTTATCTTTTTTAGGAAATTTAATGACTACTTCATCAAAGAATCATCGGTCCCAATATAATTTAACACCCTCAGTCAAAAGACTAGTTATCTCACCAATTAAGTCCTCACTCAGTTTAACATTCCTACCAAACAACACAATCTCACCATTTTTCCAGTTTTTAACAAAATAGTTTAGCATCCCCTCATCCGTACCATGGAGCTTTTCCAGATACGGGATTAAACCTCCCTTTTCAATTCTTTCCCATGCTTTAGTGTTCTTTCTATGCTCCTGGAAACTTCTCGGCTCCACTCCTTTTCTTTCTCTGCCCATATTTAGAACTCTATAAAACACCACTCTATAGTTGCTCTAGGTCCCGTTTAGGCATTTTTTGTCAAACACCCAGAAAGCGTGCCGAAGACTCTTCTTGAAAAATAAAATGACATTGGTCCCATCAAATCTAATGAAATCGATGTACCTGATCTTTATCTGTTTCATCATGACTAAGACTGCCTTCTCTTCCATGCACTGAATCATAATAAATTAGCACTTTCACTTCAGGATGGAGGTTGTCATTCTTCCTCCACGTGTTTTCCCCACCCTTCTTAACCCCTTCATTGGTGAAGAAATCTACTGCCTTATTGGCTTCTCTATAGGCATGGGAAACTTTCACTTTATCAAATTTACTTAATAATGTTTTTCGTATCTTCGATCCATTTTTTGATGGTCCACGAGGGGGGGTAAGCCCAAGAATGCAATTTATTATATTCAATGAATCACCCTCCAACCAAAGATATTTCGTGTTGATCTTGAGGGCTAAGATAACCACATGAAAATCCCCAACAACTTCCGCAACATGATTAGTTTGAGTTTCGATGTCCATAGCAAAAGTCACAATAAAAGCCCCCAAGTTGTCCCTTAAAACACACCCACTACCAGCTTTCCCAGGGTTACCTTTAGCCACACCATCAAAATTGGCTTTCAACCAGCCCAAAGGCGGCAGAGACCAATTAGCATTCTCTTTCCCACAAACACCAGGTTTGAGGATATTTGACCCAACTAATTTTGAATTCCACTTTTCAGCCATAGCAATATCAAAAGGAGACCAATTAGCTTTCTCAAACATTTTTCTAGGAATTAAAGATAGGTTTTCCTTTATAGCCCTTACAATTTTAGCATGCAAGTCCCCTTCTGACATCTCTTTATCCCTAAACACTCTATTGTTCCTTTCCTTCCAAATATTCCAAGACACAAAAGGTAGAATAAAAGACCATAGCTTTCTCACAAAAAGATTTCTTGAAGGAGCTTTCCATTGCATGAAGAAATCTTCGACAGAGGCAGGAAAAATCCATGCCACATCAAGAGGCACCAGAAGTTTATCCCAAATAATCGACACAAAAGGGCAATGAAGAAAAAGATGATTAACAGACTCGACTTCATTCCTGCACATATACCATCTATTTGGTAATTGAATTCCTCTTTTTCCAAGATTGTCCAAAGTGAGAATCTTATTGTGTAGCATTATCCAATAGAAAATATTGATTTTCGGAGTTAGGTGATTAATCCAAGCCTTAGCCCAGAAGGGAGGAGGCCCCATCGGACTAACCAACAAAGAAGTGGCAGAGGAAACTGAAAAAATACCAGACGGGTTGTCTAACCAGACAGCAAGATCCTCCACCTAGTGTTGAGCTGGTCTTAGGGCTCTGAAAGCCGACTGAACAGGGCCAAGATCCTGACTGATGGTTTTCAAATCAACCCAACCACCATTCCTCCAATAATATTTAACCAAGACTCCAAATTCCTTTTTACAATCATTCATCCATTTACTAAATTTCTCTATTCTGATTAAAGGATCTTTAAAAAGCCACCTATCTTCCCAAAACCTAACATAATTTCCATTTCCAATTAGTCATCCAATTCCCATTTCCAACAACTTTCTTCCTCTACCCATATCATTCCAGCAGATAGACCCACGAGGTAAAGAAGAAGAATTTATAATCTCATTAGAAGACTCATAGTTATTAAAATATTTGGCTTTTAAGGTATCACGCCATTCTCCATTTAAAGTAAGAGTTCTCCAAAGCTATTTAGCAAGAAGGGACATATTCAAAACTTTAATTTTCCTTAAACCCAGGCCCCCCCTTGATTTGGGTCTACAAACCAGATCCCATCCGACAAGTGGCATTCTCTTCTTGTCCTCCACTCCAGACCAGAGAAACCTTTTCTGAATTTTTTCAATGGCCTCAGCATATTTATTAGGAATTTTAAATATACTGAGAGCATAAATAGGGAGATTTTGCAGAGAAGCCTTAAGGAGCTGGATTTTTCCAGCTTGACTGAGAAGAGCACCTTTCCACCCTGATAGCTTCTTATTGAATTTTTCAACCAAAGAAATCTAGAATGATTCTGAAGGTTTAGAACAAAGAGGTAAGCCAAGATAGGTTGACGGAAGAGGCTCAACACGACATCCAAGAATCTGAGCAAGTTTGACTTGTCTATACTCCAGAGTATTGATGAAAAAAATTGAACTCTTAGCCCTGTTGACAACTTGCCCAGAAGCAGATTCATAAAGATTTAGAATTTTTTTTAAAGTCTTAGCTTCAGTCACAGTAGATCTTCCCATGAGAATGGTGTCATCAACAAATTGCTGGTGGGAACAGGTAAGAAGAGAAGAAGAAGGTCTTAAGCCAACAAGGGATCTTTGATCAATAAGCTTTTTAATATTTCTCCCCAAACTCTCAGCCAAGATAGTAAATAGAATAGGAGAAATAGGATCTCCCTGTCTAAGGCCTCTGGAGGTATGAAAAAACCTTGATGGTGATCCATTCACAATGATAGAGGAGGTAACTGTCGAGACAAGTTGGTTCACCAACTAAATAACTCTATTATTAAAACCAAACTTGTCCAGGATTTTAAACAAGAAATTCCAATCAACTCGATCATAGGCTTTGGAAATGTCCAATTTAAGAATAAACCCTTTAGTTTTCAAAACCATTAACGAATGTAAGTTCTCATGAACAGTAACAACAGAGTCCAGAATGTACCTACCTGGCACAAAACCATTCTGCTGTGGGGCAATAATTTGGGGCAGCACAAAAAGCATTCTTGAAGTTAACACCTTCGAAATAATTTTGTAAATAGAATTACACAGGCTGATTGGCCGAAAAGCTTGAAACTCCGAAGCCCCAGGTTTTTTAGGAATAAGGACCACAAAAGTAGCATTCAATTCTTTCAACAGACATCTTGATCCAAAGAATTCCTTGACAGTGTTCACCACATCCAGCTCAACAATTTCCCAAAACACTTGGAAGAAGAATAAAGGAAAACCATCTAGTCCAGGAGCTTTGTTGCCATCAAAAGAGAAAACAGCTTTCCTTATTTCAGCTTTGGAAGGAATAGCAGTGATCAAAGAATTTTCATTATGACCAATCACTTGAGGTATAGCCTCAATCAAGGAATCTTGAGCTTCAGTAACAATCTCTCCATTACAAGAAAGAAGGTTGCTAAAGAAAAGGACAGCTTGTTCCCTGATATCATCTTCCTCCTCAAATCTAGTCCCATTAGAATCAATATGAGTGATTCTGTTAGCAGCCCTATGTTTCGAAGCAGACAGATGAAAGAATCTGGTATTCCTATCTCCCTCATTCAACCAAGACACCCTAGATCTTTACCACCAAAACACTTCCTCTTTAGCAATTATGTCATGCAATTGAATGAGAAGTTCGTTTTCCTTTTCTCTATAATTGTCAATGTATCCCCATTTCTGGATTTTAACTTGAATCTCCTAAATTTTGCCCTGAATTTCTGTTTTAGTGCCAAAAATATTCCCAAAGGCATCCTTTTTCCACCTTCTCACATTAGTTTTCACTTCCTTTAAATTTTTAGCAATCCTGAACATCGATGTGCCAGTAATATCTATATTCCACCAACTACGAATTTCCTCAAAAATTTGAGGATGAGAAAGCCAGAATTTTTCAAATCTGAAAGGGAAGTTCTTCTTCACCTTAGTAGGATCCGCCAAAAGACAAATGGGAAAATGATCAGATCCCACCCTTGACAAGGCTCTCAAAGCACAAAAATAGTCTATAAACCATTGACCAGAAACAAGGGCCCTATCAAGCCTTACTTGGATCAAGTCATGCCCTAATCTCCTATTAGTCCAGGTATAAGAAGCCCCTTGTAGATCTAAGTCAATCAAGGCATTACTAATTATGAAGTCGGATAGGCCAGATTTACTTTCCCAGTTGATTTGAGAAACCCCAAATTTCTCATCGTTCAGGAGAGGAGTATTGAAGTCTCCCATGACCATCCAATGTTCATTAACAAAACATCTTCGAAAACTAGATAACTCTAACCAAAGGGAATTTCTAGCATTCTTACAATTCAGGGCATATATATTGGATTGAATCCAGCAAAAATTGTCTCTTATGTGGGTGAATCTAGTGGCCACAACATTACCATTCTCCATTAAGGGCTCACCTTTAATAAACATCTTATTCCAAAAAGTAACTATTCCCCCCGAGGCACCCACAAAACTATTTCCATGAACCCCACAGTTTTGAAATTTTTTAAGACTTTCTACTTTATCTTTAGGCATTTTAGTTTCTTGAACAAGAAGAATATCGGGTTTGTGGTCCCTAACAAAATTTTGCAAAACATCCTTTTTATGACGGCTATTCAACCCTCTTATATTCCATGACATAATTTTCATTTCTTACCTGGGGATTGAAGAATCTCCAAGATGGTCATTTGGATCCCATCCGCAATATCCTGAAGGCTACCTTGCTCCCTTTGCCATTTTTCTGATTTTCTTCCCAGGCAAGGCTTGGTACTCCCACAATCCGCCTTGGCTCTAGTTCTGGTGACCATACCACTTGAAGTTTCCTTATTCTTCTTTTTTTCTTTTTTGGACTTTGAGTGTGAGATAACCTCCTCCCACTCAGTTTCATCTTGGCTTTCCAACTCTCTGCTTGATTCCCCATCCTTCTTAGAGAACAACCTCTGGTCCCGAGGGAGGGTATCCATTAAACCATTCTTGGCTTCTGAAGTATTGAGATTAGGTGTTTTCAAATTAATGCTTTGGGTCTCATAAGTATCCTTCACTACCTCCAAAGTGGAAAAATCCTGATCCTGTACCCCATTAGAGCAAGGGTTACCAAAAGGAGAATGAAAGGGGGTAGGAATTCCTATCTCCAAGGACAAACCCATAATGGGTATTTCCTCCAGCCTAGGAACATTCATACATCTAGCCGTCAGCATAGGTGAGGACGGAACAAAACTCGTATCTTCATTTCTAGTTGGGTACCTTCTTCAAAGTTTCCTGCCCTCCTACGTATGATTACCTTCCTTTCTTTCCTCGAGGTGAGAACAAATAAAATAATTGTACACTCATTAAGTTGGCTGCATATTGTTTTGTTCTTGAGTAGTTTTGGCAGTAACTGTATAAAAACTTTCTGGAATCAACTACATAGCTTTAGAATTATCTGACATTTTCATGGCTCATCACCAGGGAAAATTCAAAATGCTCTACTTCATTGATTAGTGTACCTTTCCAGTTGTAAGGATGCATTATCATTCAAGCATTGATATTTGACAAGCACATTAAGTTGATACTTTTGTTGTGATTTATCATGTCTTTTATTGTAGGTTGGGGTTTCTGGTGCTGGTCACAAATGGTCAGTCATAGAAGGCAAGGAAGAAGAAGAATGGAGACATTCTATTGTGATAATTCCTGTTGAAAAAACTCAAGATTTGTTCCTGAAAGATAAAATTGACTATGATGACACTATGCTGGTGGCTGGGAAAACATCATCTAAGCCTGACTCTGAAAGTGTTGATGATGATTGTGAGAAGCTAGATAAACTGGCTGATGATTTTGACAAGGAGGTGAGCTATATTTTATGGAAGGTTTATAATTTTTATGAATTTTGTATCTCTGTGGCTATGTATTTACATTGGGATTTGAATTTATCAGGTAGAGGCCACTTTCCGAAGAATTGTTTTAGAAGTTCCAGGCATTCAGCAAGATCATGTGATTCTAGAAGTGAATGCATTGAGGTATGGTTGATATTTTCTTTTAGAGCTCTACTGCCTTTATGTTATTGGCAAGATAATCTTTTCCATTTTTGCTGATGGGTAAGTGGAAAATTTGAAGAAAATTCTCAAATTTGCTACACAATCACAAAACAGAATGGATAATCTCTCATATTTTGATCATATTTTATAAAATGGAAAGGAAACATGTTGAGCAAGACATTTGCTTTATTTAAAAAAACTTGTCAAACTGTTGGAGGTACAGTTGTGCCTTACATGTTGAAATCCAATTGGGAGCTTATGTTCATTTTCACAGAAAAATCCTCTATAAAGTTGCAAGAAACTAAATTTTCAGATGGGTTCACAATTGTACAAAGACTTACTTATTGGTCATTGACTCCTATTTGTTACCTGTACTTGGACCACTAGTATACATGTATAGATAATTTCTAGTAGTAGGCTAATATAGCATTACAATCATCATGACGACATTTCCTTTTGTCTGAACTATTTAAAATATTCTTTACACACCATATTGATGGCTTCCATATTTTTTATTAGTTTTGAGATATTTAAGAATTGTAAATAAATCCAGCTGCTATTTTCAGATATACCTTTATTTCTTGTTATGAAGTGCATGGTGTTCTCTAATCGGAAAACTGACTTTGAATGGGAGATAGACAAACTCCTTTTTCACTTCACAAGTCAATTATCTTCTACTTATGGAGGTATGATCCCATTAGGTTTGAACATGGGCTGTCAGGGTGGTAGCTACCACCATTCTATACACAACCACACTTTGGGAGAATCTAAAAACCAAGTGCTAGACTTCAAAGGCTAGTTGAGCCTTGTAATTGAAGAACCTACAATTTTTTTCTAAGTTGCAGGAGGGTGTTTCTGTCTCAGGATTCTTGTAGTGTCTTAAGGACCCATGAGGTCAACTATCTACTATCCAGAAACTGGTGGATAATGAAAACATGGTACCCTTGATTTTACGAAGTTCACCATCATTGTATGGTTAACTTATTGAATCCTTACGATTAACTATTGAGACACAATATGATGTTGTTGATCATATTGTAATGGTTGTTAGGCTTAGCATGTGTGATTGATCAAGAGAAGAGAAAAGTAGGATACAGTCACATACTTATGTGTTCACCCCCTAAAAATCATTTGAGTAATCATGAAGTTGTCCTTATCATCTACCAAGCTAGCTACCTTGATAATCATTGCTACATGACCCAACCAATTGACAATCTAGTTGTATCTTCCTGGTTAAGTTGTTAGTCTCTTTCCTTGATTCAATGGATCATTGATTGGCCTATTAGATTAGTTGCAACTGTCTATATGTTTGGAAAGCATTCTCAGACTTTGCATTGGTACTCCCACTATGTATGATGGCATTTTTCTTGGCTCCTCCAATGCATCTCAGAGCATGGTCACTTGAGGATTTTGGTTGCTCATCTAGATGGTTTTATGTTATCATCTTATGGGGTCCTCCCTCTCCTCTTGTATTACTGTCCTTGCATGGGGGTTTGCTGATTTTAGAGTAGATGATGTTTATGTTTGCTTTTTGTCTAGGGCCTCTTTTTTGGCCTTAGTCCTTTGCTACTATACTTGCTATATATTCTAGTCTTGTTGATCCATTTTTCGTCATTTGTGGACATTAATTTTCTTTTCTTTCTCTTTCTTTTTGTAGATATGTTAACACAAAGAAGTCACGAAATGAGAAAAGTAGCTAAGCAATACACAATTTGTTAGAGGATACCTTCTTTTTCTCTTGCATGAAACTAAAGATGAGAATTTGCTCTTGCATTGTTAACAATGGGTATGCACTAAAACACTTAATGCATAACATGGTCATCAAATTAGCTAGCCTTCCTAATGAAGGCATTAAAATAGAGCCATCAACATACCTCCTTCAAAGAATCAATTCCATGGTTAGTGCTTGACCAACTTGTTATCATGTTGCACAAGGATGAAGTCTAGAAAAGAAAATTTTGAGATGATAAAATTTGTATTTGGGGTTGACCATGGAAATTTTGCAAGTTGTGGATGTAAGTTCACTGGCCAAATGTAATGAGTTTCTCTTCTATAACATGCCAAATAGCTGATGACTATGGGTCTATCATGCCATGCGATGAATAATTCTATGTATTCTTTTATTTTTTGTATCTTAGAGGTATCTACACTTATGCTTATGCACCTACAAATAGAAATGTTGCAGCACATTGTCACACTTGTCATGAAATAGGTTATTGGTATTTTCTTACAGATATGTAAACATGTTGTAAGCTGGAATTAGACTTCTTTTCTAAATTTAAGGTTTAGTTATAAATATTACATTTTGTTATTATTTCAGTAAACATCTTTTTTATAGTTAAATTTTGTTTTATTTTCTCTCATAACTTTTATCTTAAAAATCACAGGTATGACTTCTATCATAGATCTTGAGCTTGAATTATTGGATTTGGATTTGTGGGAAACAAGGTCGATTAAACAAAGGTCAAAAAATGTATGGATGGTGAAGGTTCAGCCGGCGCCTTATCTTCCTTAGAATGATGTTGAGATGTCTAAATTTTGAAGTGGTGAGGAGACTTATTTATTTGCATTTTTTTAGCTTTCTTTCCTTGACTGTAAATAAAAATGTAATATGTAACTTCTGTCCATGGTAGACCAAAATCTTAGACTATAATATAACATTGGAATTTTGACGTATCATTGTGTAGCTTATATGTGAGAAATTGGTGTTATTTTACTTCTAATTGAAGGTTCTTGGTTATCAAATTCATTAATTGAGAAAACTACTATTCATTTCTATCAAAAACATGTTGCTATGTATAATCTCTCATATTAGGCTAAAAGGATTGTAGAGGGAAGAATTATATTTCATATTTTCCTTTAGTCTACAATCTAGTGTCTTCATCTTCTTTTTGTTATTTTGTCATGATATTAGTCTAAATTTCTCTCTTGTTGTGTGGTAATTTCTCTTCATGTTATATTAGAATGGGAGAAAGTTGGGTTTCATTTATTATTGTTGGATAGGAAGTGGTCTTGATTTACTAATTAATGTTGTACAGAGGCTGCTAGGTGCTTAGTTTTGGCTATTAATCTCTTCTTGGAGATAAGAAAATTGTTGGTTGGAAAACACTGAAAGATAATTCAATGTTTGAATTGGGTGTGGGATGACCTAATCTTTTGAGGTTGTCAAAGTTTGACTTTGAACTAGTGTAAGGATTCTTATTCTTGTGATAATATGTTTTGATATGTTGTTAAGACTACAAATTTCTTAGTTGGATGTAATGTACAAGGCATTCATTGTAGAAGTTGTATGGTTATTTTGTCAATATCTTTATGATGATCAGGTTATGAGTAAATTTACCTATTTGTTTTAGATAGGGATTTTTATTGACATTCAAAATATTTTTTTCTATAGGAATTTGGTGAAATATATGAAGTTGAAGAAAATTTGGAACTGGCTTTGGAATAGTTTGAGCAAGTTGAAGAGCTCTATCGAGGTGGAGAAGTTACTAGTACAACTAACCAATAAAAACTTAAAGTTGCACAGTTTGCAGCCCAACTTGAGCAGTAAGTTAATATGAAAGAAAATATTTGTAAATTTTTTTTGAGATCACATATTTTCACTTTTGGGCTATCAAATGACCACAGTGCAGTGGCTACATATAATTGGATTTTTTTGGGGGTTCGATTTGCAGATTTATTATTTTCAGTTCATGTGTAGAGACTTGTGGATTTGTGGTTCTTTAAATGAATAATGCAAATGCATTTACTTGTTAAATATAATATTATTTTCCTACAGGAAAATTTTTCTTTCACCCTATTGATTATCTTAAAGGAAGAATTCAACTTTCTCCAAAACTCTATTAAAATCTCGAAAAGTTGTGCTATGTTCAAAGACGATTTGGAAATCCTATCATTCATCAATAACAAATTACATGATTTAGTGGATTGTTACAATGAAAGGTTATCAGCCTTTCAGAGGACCAGGCATAGGCACGCAAGAAGAAGAAAGTTCCAACTCTGAAGCAAAATTGTCTAGTCCATAAAATTGAGTCAACTCTTTGTCAAGCTACCTTGCCATGCTCGAAAGAGTTATGCTGGTAGTTGAGTATATTCCACTGGGTTTTAAAAAAAATTAGCATTTTCTCATGCCATATTATGATGTGTGTGTTTTTCATGATTGTACGAATAGTTTTATAAACTATAAATAAAAAAATACTTATTGGCATTAACTTTATGAATTCGGATTATGATGCATTATTTTCTTTGTTTTTTAATGAACATTATGCTTTGCATATTCAACAACTATTCATTACTCCAAGCTTCAAAATCATTGATAATTTTTGTCATAATTTTCCATCACATTTAAAAAAATAAAAATAAAACCTCCAAACAATAGGAGGACGGTGATAATTTGAAAACATTGAATGTTGAAAACCACACTAAAAAAATATTTAAAATAAATTGTTTTTTTTTTTTAATACATTTTTATATATTTTTCTCTAAAGAGACAAGTATACTTCTATTTTATATTGTTTTTATAGAAACAATTTTTAAGACAATACTTTAAGACACTCACTTAAAGACAATACACAATTTTTTTTTTTGTCTCAAGTTAAAACAATTTACTCAAAAATTGTCTTAAACTACCCCTCTATGTAGTAGTGCGGGGTCCTTTTAATAGACAAAACAAACACATTATCAGTTTTATTATTAACCTTGAGTAATTTTTTTTTTCCAGTTTGTCTCAACACCATCCATTGGCATTTTTATAACATGATGTTTTAAATTGAGCCTGTTTTATTCGGGAAGAGCCAGCAAATTGATTTGTATTAAATGCATGCATAATGTGTAATGCTAGTTATGAGCAGATTTTATTTCCTTGTAGGGTGCAATAGAGTAATAAACAGATAAGTTGAATCTCCAAATTAGTGGTATATTTCATGCGATTGCTTGGTTTGAATCCTTTAAAATTAGAACTTAAGAAAAAAATAAAGCGCAGAAAAAGGACACTAAAGGTTCAGAACGAAGAATACCACGTTATCATTGTTGTAGTGACATCGTAGAATTACATAAACATTTTAGAATTTCAATAAAACTACATCAAGAACGTTTATTGAAGGCATCTGAAAACTCTCATTGACGATTATTTACAAATGCACCTTAATGAAAATAGTATGCTCTTTTATTGATGTTGGGAAGAGATCCTGTAATCTAACAGTTCAACAGTAAAGTCATGGATGCCATTGAAAAACTTGTCGACCGCTAGTATGCTCTTACAAAAGCTAGCTACTTAAACATCTTAACTAATACAGTCTAATGCGCATAAATTACTTGCAATCTAATCTACCACAAATTTCTTCCTGATTTGAAAGGCCCTCTCCAGAACCCGATCAGAGGAGGGAAGAATTTTCTTTACGCTGTCCCTCTCCATACATCTCTTAACCCACACATCAAGTAATGGATATTCAGTGTCAAACGGTATCTTGAAATTCCCAATAGTTTCAAACGTATGGAACCAAGAAGCGTAGGGAATAAAGGCAATATCCAGGAACCCAAAATCCTTTCCCGTGAAGAATGGCAGGGATCCTCCTGCTGACATTTCTTTCAACGCACCTTCTAAAAATTGGAGGTTCTCCAGCATGTCACGCTTGGCCTGCTCTTGAGTCTCACCTTTCGATTTCACTATACGAAACCCCGAGTCAAAAAACTGCAAAAACAGAGAACGGATGTATTGTAACTTGTCAATCTCAAGCTAGTTGAAAATGAATTAAATTAATTAAATGCTCATGCGAACTACTGACGGGCAAACCTTTACCTTCTTATCAGCGAAGTCAGCCCAGAAAAGGGCAAGGGCACGATCAAATGGCAAAAACAGCTTGGAGTCCCAAGTCTCGTCAATGTACTGAAGAATTACAAGAGACTCGCATATAGGTTGGCCATTGTGGATCAGGACAGGTACTTTCTTGTGCACTGGATTCATTTGCAGGAGGAGGTCGCTCTTAATGGGCAACGCCTCTTCTTGATAATCATATTTCACGCCTCTCTCTTCAAGGGCAATCAAGACGCGCATGCTGAATGGACTCACCCATGCGCTGAGCACCTTCACTTGCTCCATGTCGAATCACACACACAACACAAAGTTCAGACGAGAGTAATGTTTTCTTGGTCTTTTATCTTTTGGCATTGAAGTGTACATATATATATATATAAGAAAAATAATGTCGGCAACGTTGAGGGTGAAATAACTCTGCTCTCCATATCGAATTATGCCGACGTACGCCCTTGCGTAAGATGATCCAACTGCTCACTACTTAGCAATCTGCTGACATCGGCCCTTGCGTAACACCGTCCATGTCAAGGAAAAGTATTTGATCACGAAGATTAACTTGATTCACACCCTTAGAGTGTACCTAATAGTAAGAATAAATATGTACCGTGTTCAACAATTTATATTAGACTGCCACCCATAGATTTGTATGAATTAAACTGCAGGTTAGTATTCTTTAGTGCATACCGGATTTGATCTGTTTCTGTTCAACGGGATAAAATATAGAGGGATAAATTAGTCGTCTTACGTAAGGGCCTACGCAAGCACAACGAATTTCGCTATCAGCATCGAGGACTCGGCCTTAATACGAAGCTAGATTTCCTCTAGAAGGTAAGAGTAAATGACGAGCCATAGAACTAATATTCTTCGATCTTTCAATTTAAATTTCAGCGATGACTCCCGCCTAATGAACTGTCACCTCACACCTAAACTGACTCTGTTCCATAGGCACAAATTAGCTGGCGTAATATTACATGATAGGCTCGCTTACCACTCTTCCAGTGCGTTCTCCAAGCAAAACATTTTGGTCTGGCAAGAACAAAGCTGGCTCTCCATTTTGACCTATCAGGATAGCGCTACCTGCCAGAATAGGAACGAAGTCACGCTAATGGAGGAGATTGACAATAGATTTATTTGGTATGAGTTTTCTATCATTCTTCTAATTAACTAGAGTGAGTTTCTGGATTAAACTGTGTATGAGTCTCTCCTCTTTCTGATGATAGATCACTGAGTATGATGGGAAAGGCCATTGAAACTTATATAAAGTTTAATCAAGAAACTCACTCTAATTAATTATATTTATTTATTTCATTTTCAGTACTTTTTAAAGGAGATAGGCCCTTCTATCCCATGTTTATCCAGAGGAACAATCTACCTCAGTTAGAGATCCTCAAATGTTGTTGTAATGCCTTTTTGAAATCTATGTAAAATGTGGGAGGATAGACAAAGCTTGTGAACTATTTGACACAATGCTTCAAAGAATTGTGATCTTATGGAATACATTCTAATTAGGAAAATTTCATCATTATCCTCATAACAATCTCTCAATTTGATTTAGTGTCTATTGTGTTAAACACAATTTGAAACTCAATTATCATACATTAATTTCATGGCCAAATTATCATTTATGTCTCATGTGAAAATGATCAATTTGTAATAAAATCATAGATCATATTGTCCAAATCTAAACTCTCAAATAATGAATTGTTAATAATTTATTTATCAATTTTAAATTTAAATAATTGACAATCAGTCATTTATTACTGATTATTAGTAATAATTATAATTATAATTATTATTTAAAACTAATTTTTAATTAATACTTTGTTATTATTATTGTGTCAAAATACTTCACAAGTTGTCTATCCTCCCATATTTTGCATAGATAATTGTTTTCTCTATCAAGCTTGGTTTCTCTACTATGTTATACTAAATTTAAACTCAATTATGATACATTTATTTATTTAATTGTCAAATTGTCATTTGTGTTTCTTAAGTTTGTGGAAATGATCAATTTGTAATAAAATCACAGATCATATTGTCAAAATCTAGACTATGGAATAATGATTTTTTAATAATTTATTTATCAATTTTAATTTTAAATAATTAACAATAAATAATTTATTATTTATTACTAGTAATAATTATAATTATAATTATTATTTAAAATTAATTTTTCATTAATAATTTATTACTAATTTTATTATTATTATTGTGTCAAATAGTTCACAAGTTTTGTCTGTCCTCCCACATTTTGCATGGATAATTGATTTATCTATAAGCTTGTTTTCTCTATTGTGTTATACCCAATTTAAAACCTAACTATGTTATATTAATTTCATTGTCAAATTGTCATTTGTTCATGTCAAGTTTATCAAAATGATCAATTTGTAATAAAAGCATAGATCATGTTGTCAAAATCTAGTTGAATAATGATTTTTTTTATTATTAATGATCAATTCTTATTTTAAATAATAATGAATTGTTTATTGTTTATTTATTAAAAATAATTTAAATTTTAATTATTGTTTAAAATTAATTTTTTAATTAATCCTTTATATTATTAATTTTATTATTATTTTGTAATTACATTTTTTTATTTTTAATTATTATTGATTGTTGATTACTTTACTATTATTTTCTAGACATATTTAAAAAATATTATTACATATCAATTGAATAATTTATTATTAATATATTTATTTTAAAAAAATAGAAATAAAAAATAAAATTTAATTATTTTTAATAAAAATAATTATTCATAATTTATTGTTAAAACTTATTAAAATATGAAAAGTCAAAAAGTAAAAAATAATACTGAAAGGATAAAAACCATAGCAATTTATTTTAAATATATCTCAAAGTTGGAAATTTTAATCATTGTTTTATACTTGTGCAATGGGAGTAATATATTTTCTGCGATCCTTTACAATTTATTTGTCCCTTCTTTCTTGTATTTTAACACCCAACACATGTGGGATAAGAAATAAGTACAGTAGTAGTAGCATGCATAGGCATGCAACAATCAATTGATAGGGGTCTAGCACAAATGGTTATTCAATGGAAAATAAGTAGGAAACCTTTTTGTGCAATGGAATGTGAAATATAAAAAAAAAAAAATTTACAATTGTTTGATTGATTCGAGAAATGAAAAGTAGGTTAATTAGTCAATAGGAACTAACATGAGGTTAGCTCATATCTCATTAGCTATGGGTGTGAGATTACAAACCTTTTCCACAAAAATGAGAAATTGATCTGTACATCTCCACATAGAAAATTAGTAGATGAAAATTGATTAATAAAATTGTAAAACAAAATGGTAGGTCATGTTGAATGAATCTAATTAGTTACAATGTATCCATTAATTTTAATTTTAAGCAAGTAATCATCAATAACCTTTTTTTATTAATATGTAATGTTTAATCATTTTAGTTACAATAGTTATTAAAAAATGATTTTACATAATAATGTTAGGAATGTAGTAAATTAATTCTTAAAAAATACATTTTTTTAATAAATTTATTCTTTAAAAATGAACAATGAAAAATATAAATTAAATTTGAATTTTTAAATATTTTTTTTTCTAACAACAATAATTTTGTGCCAAAATTTAAGGTATGAGATATTTTTATCTCTATTTTAGTTTTATATTTATTAGCCCTAGATGCACATGTATATTTTATATTTTTGTCTAGTTTATTCAATCAATTAATTCATAATTATTTAATTATGTTAAGATACATATGCATACAAATAAAAGGCATATTTTTTGAAGAGTTATTACCCATACCTTTAATTACTAATATTGCATTAAAAAGTATTGTTTAACAAAGGTAGTCAATAACTTTGTGTATCACATATTTTTAAAGAAAGAAAGATGTTTAATATTGAATAATTTTTATAATTATTATTTAGTCCATAATTTTGCAAATTAAAGTTTTAGTATGCATTTTTTTTGGGTTAGTAGTAGTAAAATAAAATGGAGACAAGTATAAAGGATTCAAAGTTATCCAAATACAAGGAAATTGGGAATAAAAATATCAAATTTTAATGAATTACTTCATAGTGCAATTGAAGACTCGGTGACACCATCTTTGATCATAAATAAATAAACAAACCTCATGAAAAGAAGAGTGTGATGATGCAATACACATTTTTTTGAATTGTTAGAATAAATGAATAAAAGATATGCCTTTCTTTAAGGTGACATGATGAAAGTCTCAAGTGCTTCCCTACCACTTGCTATGACATAAGAAACATGTAGCAAACTATGTTTTCTGAAGCCAAGTGTATGTAAGAATTTTTGTACACATGTATCTATGTAAGAATAAATATATGGTGTTAAAAGCTAAAACACAGAACCCACACTCATTATCTACCCTACCATAATGGCATCATGGAGCATCAGGGGCTCTAGGCAAACCCTTGAGCAAGAAAAGTATGAAACATCCATGGGAAATTTTGTGGAGTTCCATTATACATCACATAGTATCAAAGTTGGGTTAAATCTAGTTTTTTAATATATGATCTATCATATTGTAGTGTTTTCTTTGTTGTGATAACTTTGTAAAAAATAAGCATTGTCATTTTGGGATTCTTTTGCATGGTTTAGCCTAGTACCCGCAAATAGAAGAGAGGGGTATGTCAATGGATGGGCAAGCAGGATCAGGAAGGAACCATAAAAAAATAGTAAGTATATGGGTAAAATCAATATAAACAATCTAAAACTAGAAATAATCAATAATATTTACAATTGGTTCATTGAATCTATTTATTGATAATGAAAATGTTTTGTACTTACATGTATTGTTGACAGTGTTTAACAAGCATGAGCAACATTGGATTGAGTTGTTGGAGCATTAAACAATTTGAAATAGACAATTTAGAATACATTATTTTTTTGGATGCCTATTGTATCTATGCAACATTATAAAGGAAATCATATAGATCTACAGTAAAAGAGGTTATGCATATACATATACATATACATATACATATACATATAAATATATGTATACATGTACATATACATATACATAAACATATACATATACATATATACACATATACATACATATAAATATATTATTTAGTAGTAAATATTATAGACAAAATAAACAAATTGTGAAAGAACTATTAGGAAAACACTTGAGAAACACAGGGAAATGCCAACTCTTACATAGATTTCTTGTCTTGTATGAATATGTTTCAATGTATTCTCTTTTTATCTATGACGATGTGGACTTTGGTCATTGCGTGGGCTAGAACTAGTGAAGTTGGATGCGCTGAACATGGAAGCAAAATGGCAAGTGATTGCTCATGTGAGGTTTAATGCATCCTGGCATTGTTGTATGATGGCATAGAAGGAAGTAAATGCATTGTTCGATGTTGCAATGTAGGAAAGTATGTTGCTTTTCTTTGAATTCTCATTGGAGAGTTTTAACACAAATGTGCTCCAAAATGTGCAAGAAAATATATTGATTAGGTTGCATTGTTGAAAGAGCCATTTTGGTCTTAGTTCTAGAGAAGATTGTAGTAAAAAATGTCACCTTTGGATTGGTTCTCGTTTCATACATGACTACATTTTTTTCCTTTTTGGATATTGGTTGTTATATGTTCCCATGTTTCACAAACATATTTTTGCATATACATCTTAGCCATGGAATGCAAATAAAGTTGTTTTACATGGGTATTTTCATAGATGATTAATTTATTGTTAATGTCTTCTTGTTATATGTTTCTATCTTTGGCGTTACACCCATTTTGTAGACTTTAAAGAGATTATCACTCTGTTTGGATGGAAAAAGTGTATTTAAAGTGAGAGATTGTTGTAATTTTCTCACCCTTGGTTTATTGTTTTAGTTATCTCGGTGCATCTTTATGCAACTTTTTATTCATTATATAGTCTTTATAGTGGAAAGAATGAAGCTTTGTAGATGGATCTCTAGTTCAAACAAATGAGAAAAAAATAATATCATGAAACATATTGATACAAGATTCAAACTACATTCTTTGCTAATAAATATTGAAGACAAGTAGAGAAATTGTTTAAGAAGTATTAGAGTGACTAATTTATTGTCCATGTCTTTTGCTCTCTGCTTATTATTCCTTGTTATATGTTTGTATCTTTGATGCTATACCCACTTTTGATACTTCAAAAAGATTATGCCTCTATATGGATGGAGAAATTATAGTTAAATCTTCATTCTTTTTTCAAAAAAATGGTCAAGGTTAGTATTTTTTTTCCTTTCATTTATTGTTTGTAGTTATCTTTGTGCACCTTTTGCATTATACCCACTAACATACAAGCAATTTCAGATTAACATAGGAGTAATTGGAATATATATATATACTCACTATTAATCAACTCACACCAATAATTGGTAAAGAATAAAAGGGGGGTCATTACTTCCTAAATGAGGATATTCTAATAGCCCTTTTACAATTTCTCTATTTTCCTATAATATTTAGTAGTAAGTAATGTACCTCAAATTTTCAATTAAGTCTGTGGCATTAGACCCATTTTCCATAGGGTATTGGAGCCCATTGGCTTTACCACTTCTATTTAATGTGGGTTGACTACCAGAGAACGTAGCTTTAATTTTCAATTGACACCTCAACTCTGACATAGACTACTTGTCTTGTATTAATATGTTTAATGTGGGTTTTCAATCATGTGCCATTTACTTGTGATTCTTAAGTGTTTTCTAATAGTTATTTTGTAATTCCTCTATTTTGTCTATAATATTCAGTGCAAAATAATGTAGCTTGAATTTGGAATTGAGAAATTGACTGTTACATAGATTGCTTGTGTTGTATCAATATCCACTTTCCCATAGCAAAGTGTTCATTATTGTAGGTCACTTGTTCTACTCTCCATGGTCTTAAGGTCTATTTTATGTGGGTTTTTGATCATCTGTGCTTTTCCTATGATTATTAAGTTTCTTTCCACTTATATAATAGTTATTATAATGACACTTATCTAGTGCTAAACATTATAGAGAAAATCCACATTAAATAGAATTTTAAAATATGCAACATAGATGAGGAAAACTACGAGAATGAACAGTTTGTTATGGGGATCTAGAAAAAAGAGTACCATGAAGAAAAATTTGTCATGGGGAACTTCAAATAGATGAGGGTAAATAAATATCATGGAACATATTGATAGAACACATATTGCATGTTCCATCCAAACAAAATAACCACAAAAATTAGCAATTTGTTAAAGAGTATCATGAAACATATTGGTACATTACAACCAGTCCATGTAACACTTGTAAGATTTATTAAAATAACACTTCAGAATCACACATAAATGGGATATCAATAGGAACCATTTTCCTTTTTTTTTTTGTCCCATGTATGTTTTTCTACCTCTCTTAAACTTGTATTTGATGTGGGTTTTTTGACCATCTGTCATTTATCTGTGATTCTCAAGTGTTTTTCTAACAATTGTTTTAGAATATCTCAAATAGTAGATCATCTAAACCATATTTTAAATGGAAGTTTAACATATGGAGAATATAAGTTGTAAACCATAGATATGAAGACTTTCTTATACAGAGTTTCTACTATACAAATTGCATATAGCACTAAGGATGAATAGAGATAACAAAAAACAATAGCCAAAGGCCAAGGAGCATACACAAGCCCAAAAAAATAGAAACAATTCAAAAGGTATAAGTCAATCTTATGTTTGATGAATGATACAACAAGTAAACTACAACAATAAATACCTTGTTACTGGGAACTTCAAAGAGATGAGAGAAAGAGAATATCATGAAACACATTAATACAAAACAAGCAATATATGTAACCTTTGGAATTTATCTACTGACTATTTGTTTGAAATTTCCACCAGGGTTTCCATCATAGCAGCCGTGGTTAGAATTTCTTGACGCATCTAGATAATTTTTTTGATTAGCTAAAAAGGAAACTATAGGAACATGGACAAATGTAATGTGTATAATATACTATATTTATTGTATTCAAGTGCATGTAAGAATCCCTACATGAATTTATATATATAGCAGCAAATATATGGAGGCTACCTAGCCATGGAGGAGGAAAAGGGTTGAATGTATAACTCAGGAAAATATAAATCTATAAAACAAACATTGTTTACACTTACAGCTATGGTCATATTTCAGGTACCAATTGTTTGAAACATTAGCTTTATATCTCATTTTTCATCTATGTTTGCATTGATTCCAACATGACATTATTGCAAAGCAACATTTTATTTAAATATATTAAAAAATATGTCTCTGGTTAGATGTGTATGGAATAGGAAAAAGGAATTGAAAAATTACTTACAACAACAATAGAAGCCAAAACATTGTAGATTGCATAGTAGGATAGTTGGGAAGCTCTCCAATTTGGTATCTAATGGAGGTTGCTGGAAGCTTTGTCCAATAGCCTGCTATGAAACCAACACCACGATGTGTCATTTCACAATGGAAGAAAAAAAATAGACATCCTCATATAAGAATATTGAATATTACATGTACTCCCTTCTATGGCATCGTGCAACAATGCCAAGATGTATCAACCCTCACAGGAGCAAAAACCTACCATTCTATTTCCATTGAATGAGCCAACTAGTTCCATGACTGCTAAACCACATGGTCAAAAAAATCCATCATTGTTGTAAATAGGCCCAAGAAACTTGTGACAAATAGCATGGAGTTTTATCATATATGAGAAAATAAAAGCAATGTAGACAAGACTATATTTTTGAATGCAGTATACAGGAAGAGTGAAACAGTGAAATGATGAAAAGAGAATTTTGTAGATCAACATTTGCAGGTATTTGAATCAAATAAAGCTAATAGAAAAGCTACCAAGAAGACATAATAATATATGGAAGCAAAGCATGAAGGACAAATGTCAAAACTCTAGGTATATAGGTAGATAAAATAGAAAATACAACATGGTTATAGAATTTTAAACTTATTAGTCAAATGGAATACATTTTTTTTAGAATGCTTCTAGACTATGTGCATATATAGTTTAATATAATAGAATGTTTAAAACATGTTATTGACTTATAGAAATTCTAGGCTCTACTTATTGCTGGTTACAATCTTTGTGCATCTTTGACAATAGAAATTGTTTGTATCTACATATGTATCAATTTGTAATAGCTGCAATTGTATGTTTAGAGTACAACATGTTAAAATTGGTTGAAAGAGAATTGTAGCTATGCTAATAAAGAATTGACATCATGGAATTTAAAAATACTTGTAAAAACATGGATAGGTGGAATATACAAAAGAATGTACTCTTCTGAATGCCATATACAAAAAGTATGACACAACAAATGTTGAAATAAGAAGTCAACTTATTAATATTTATGGGTGCATATTTGCATACTAAATTTAACAAAACAATGTATTGTTGAAGGTACAAAAGATAGTAAACAGGCACAAAATTATCTTTAATGTGTAAAGCTAAAGAGGATGCAAAGCATTGAATAAATGTGGGAAATTTAATGTGGTCACCAAACACAAGGTATATAAGCATAGGAAATGGAAACAAAGCATAGGTGCATAATTTAAAACCAATCAGTGAAATACAACACAATAATGTTGAAATTTTTTCTAGAATAGTTGAATATATACTTTAATGAATGGAATGATCAAAGCATGCCACTGGCTTGTACAATTTTTGTCCTTTACTTATTGTTCCCTAGTATCTTTATGCATCTTTAGAATTATATCAATTTTGCACAAATTATTACATTGTATGCTTCTGTAACATTTAACTTAGAATATGCATAGCTAGGGATAGAAGCATTTGGCAAGAGTTGCAGTTATTCCAAATGCATCTCTTCGTTGTGACGTCGAGCAATGTATTTGTGGTTGCTACTTCTGGTGTATCTCTCAAATGAGAATGTTGGATCAATGCAAAGTCTTTCAGTTGATTTAACATGAGAGATAGATGTAAAATTCAACCCTTGCCTCTCTTTTCTACCTATGTTTATCATTTATCTATCTAATGTTAAGCCTTGCGCTTTATGTATTGTAATTTCACATGCCATGGTGAGAGGAATTTGTGTTCAACTACCCTATGTTATAGCTGGGATGGGGATGTCTCTTGGATTTTTTGGGTCCCATGGTGGACCAATGTAATTTTGGAAATTAACAAAAACATAGTTAAGTGGATCTAGCAGTTTACAATGTGCATTGTACACAATAGTTTTAACAAGACCAAGGGATCCATTAACTATGCCAGCTTGAATCCAAAAAATTGTTGTTAGCATCACCTGTTCACAAGCACAAAGTAGTAGTTCTGGGAGAAGTTGGTCATCATCTCCATGATCAGATGCCCGTTGTTGTGCTACCCGAGCAATGCTAATGGCTATGGGTAGGTTTAGCTGTTTGATCATTTTTTTGTTGTGGAATATGACTAAGTCATTTGTGGTAAACAAATGTGTAGCAAAATCAAAGTGTTCTCTTTCTATGGATAAGAGAATTTTACTTTTTTGTTTCATAAGCTCTTCTTGTCATCCTAGAGAGCCTCACCATTTCTTATATGTAGAAGGATTGCCAGGAACTTTTGTTTGGAAGGGTTATCTCCTTTTTGGTAGAAAATAGTGTCCAATGTTGCCGAGACTATGAAAGTATGCCATAAGGCTGTAGTCGATGAGCATGAAGTATAAATAGGGGTATCCATGATAGGTGGAAACTAGGCAAGATCACCAAAAAGGATGATAGAAACACCAAAAAATGGCTCTCTCTGGTTATTAGAGAATGCTTAGCATAATTGGCTATCTATTTTTAGCAGCAACTTTAGGCCTAGAAAACACATTTCATCTATCAAAATGTATTGAATATATTTAAATTATTCTTGGAATATTGTCAATGGCTAACCTTCCAAATGATTCATATCCTTTATGGGAATTTGTAAGGTTGTATTGATTGTGGAGGCACATATGTTGTCCGCAACAACAACTATGGGGGCCAATGTGAGCAACGAGCTATTGGATCTAGTAATATAGGTGTTTATTTGTTGTTTGATACAATTTATCAAAAAGGATTTTCCAGTGCTAGTTGGCCCTTGTATGATCATGTAGAGAGGGCCTTTGGGGGAAGGTTGCATGTGATGCGACTGGATTATTTGAAGAGACAATTTTTTTTTGGTGAAAGATGATGGGCTGATGTATTTACAAAGAAAAATGCATTGTAGCTTGCTCATGTTGTGCCTTGGTTGATGGGCTGAATTGAAAAGAAATATTATGAAGTTGTTCAGGAACATGGTTTGTATTCCTTGAATGGTTCATATCAAAGTCCTGCCTACCTAATAGTTGTAGCTGATTTATACTAAAGTTAGTAGTAGCACTAACCCAAGAGAAAAATTCCCATTCATATTCATCCATAGAAGGTCAGTGGTTCAAATCATCAATATCACTATCATGTTCTTCAATCATGGGTGCAAATGGAAGTCTATTAACATTCCAAGGATGATAACTGACTATTTTTAAAACTTTCCAATTTTGTATGATCTCTTGTTCACAAGACCTATGGGTGATCACATTACTGTGTCTCACTTTTAGGATGTGCTGATTTTTTCTTGAAATCGCTATTTTTAGAAAAAATAATGATTTAAGTCTTGAGAGGCTCCATCTAAAGGGTTTTAACTAAATATGGATAGATAATATTGCCTTAGATCAAACCAATTTAGATAGAACCCCTCTAGTATTATATCATACCCATAATGGAGTATTCTTTCCACCTATCAAAATGTTAGAAAAAACCCACTTTTTCTTTACCTTTTGAGGGATGAAATAACATCATTTAAAAATTATATTTTGCAAGATTGTATCCCTCAAAATGAGCTTTCCAAAAAGTATAGTTTTGATATATTTTCATTTTATCATGTATTTAATTTTTAATTTTTACTAAACATAGTTTTTTCGCTAAACATCAGCCCTTTGTTGTGGAGAGGAGAAAATAGTAAATCATTGTAAAAAAAATTCAAAAACTACCCATTCCCTAGGTATTGATGTCCTTGTTTCACCTAAAAAATAAAATTATATTTTGATATATACACAAGAATTTAGGTTGTACGACACACACATATGTCCAAATTATAGTTACAATGACTTCAAAAATTAATTTTAAAAGATATACAACAAAAAATATGAAAAATACCCTTTCCCTAGATATTGATGTTGAGAATCTATATTTCAAAAATTAAAATTTAATCCTTTATAGAAAAAAAGTTATGTTGTATGTCACAAATGTTACTTTTTGAAAGTGTTGTTTTCTGTCTAAAACCAGTTAATAAAGGAGATGTTGAAAGATTCATGATTTATTTCAGAAAATTTGAAAAAAAATAAAAAAAATCTACACACAAATTGCCACAAATCACTACTTCACATCATCTTCAAATTCTTAATGGTTTAGCTACTATAGCTCTTAGAAGATGAAGATTCAGTTAGAAATATTGATGTAAATCCCATTTTGTGTATACATAGCTCAAATGAATGAAAGGGTAGGTATGCCAAGTTGTTCAATCAGTGTAGATAGCTAGGCCCAACAAGAGTTCAAAAAAGAATAGGTCTTGCACAAGGATGCACCAAAATGCATCAACTACTCAACTATCTAGCCATCAGGAGCAACTTGAAGTTGTTCATATAATTCACACAATGATCTAGGGATTTTGTCTTCCAGATCTATTGTAACAAAGAAAAAAATAGTTTGTTGGTTGTGATGTCTCATTATCAAGTTGTAGAGGAAATAACTAAAATTGACATGTTTTCCAAATTTGTGGTCAAAATATCTAATTAAGTGGAGGGCATATTCATGCAAGAAAATTTGAGCATTCCTCAATTGAAGGGTAAGTGTTGTTCCATGGGGGAACAATGTTGGAAAGGCCATTGTAAATAAACCTTCAGTGTTGTATTCACTAACAGGAGAAGAGATAATTTCAAGCCAACACAAGATATTATGTTCTTTCTTTTCAATTTGTAATACCTACTTGATTGCTTGGAGCTCTTGTCTAGCATTTGGCAAGGAAGGGATAAATGATGAAAATTTTGAAGAGCCATTTTCATCTTGAGCAAAATTTGTTGAGCTGGTTGATGGCATTAGCTTTTCATCAGAAACTTGTTCTATTATATGCAAGAAATTGGAGACATCAACAACAACATCAAGTAACATATTAAGAGCCTCAACATCAATCCCAACATCATTTTCGTATTTTTTATATTGAATTTTTTATTTCAATACATCCTTGGCATTATGTTTATTAACATATCAATCGTAATTACCACCTTTAATGGTGGTTCGCCATACAGTCAAAACCCCAAGTTCTTGCAATCGGTGAGACAAAAGTTTTCCTATGTTTGAGATATATTGAGGAAATTTTTTCATGTGACCACTATATTTAAATTGACCTCCTTTAGCATGGGACACTTGTAAAACTAGAGCCACCCTAGAAATAAGTATTTCTTCAACCTGTGTTAGCTTTTCTAGCAACAATGGTTGTGGGCCTAGGTCCATGCCATTTGCATAGCTGAAGTGGTGGATGCCTTTTTTAGAATAGCATCTTACACATGTCATTGCTAACTCTGCAATATGAGTGTGCATCCCTATGTAGCTTTCTCTACATATTTGACAAATAGAAAGGTTTGAAAGAGCATCTATGCAGTGCTAGAACTGTTTTACCATAGAAAGGTAGCAATCATTGAATATTTCTTTGAGGTTTTCTTTCTATGCTGGTGTAGTAGGGGGATTGTTCTAAGAATGTATATAGGGGGTGGCATCTACCATTTCCAATGGGTATTGTGAGGAAAGATTGTTAGCAGGAAGACCTGCAAGTGTGCTTGTTGCACTTAGCCTTTATTACAAGTATTTTGTATAGTGCTTCGCACAAATTTCTTCTCCATATTGGCTATAGTACAAATGGTTCCATTATTTTTTATCTTTTTTAAATTCAACAATCGATTGGGTTATGGAACTTGAATGTACTTGCATAGCCTATGAGTATACATACAAGCTCAACCATATTAGCATATATGAATATACATGTATAACCATAAATATATTTATAGTAACTACACATAAACATATAACAAAATATATGTGTATCCATGTGTATATAAATGTATATCTATGGATGATCACAAAATGAATAGCATAGTTTGAACATTGAAATATATATCAATATATACGCATGGATTTTACATATTTTTGTCTTAACCATTTCCACTATTTCACTATTCTTATATCCCCCATTTAGAATAATACAATATTGGATGTACACAACTAGTTGAAAGTTATGTTTATGGAAGCCAAGTGTATATAAGGATTTGTGTAGGAATGTATCTACACAAGAACAAATATATGGCATTAAAACCAAAAGCACACAACCCAGGCTCAATATCCTCCCCACCATTTTTTCTGCATTATGGAGGCTCATAGACTCTAGTAAAACCCTTGACCAAGAAAATTATGAATTCCCACACAAAATTTCATGGAGTTCCATCACACATCACACAATAAGAAAAATGGGGAAAATATGCTATCTTCATATCTGATCTATCATATTATACTCTTTTGACAATACAACTTAATCAAAGTATACTTTCCCACATTGCAACATTGAATATTGTATTTACTTCGACCACCGCCATTGTACAACAATGACAGGATGCAGTAAACCTCATGCAAGAAAACACTTACCATTCAGCTTCTGCGTATCAAGGCCACCAACTCCACCACTATGAATGCACACAATTACAAAGCTCCATTCCACCATTAAAAAACTTGGTCAAGTCATTGTTGGCCTAGAAATGTACATATACATATACATGCACATATCAAATTCATATGCATATATATACACATACATATACATATACATATACATATACATATACATATATACACATATACATACATATACATATACACACATATACATATCCACATACATATACATACACATATACATATATATATATGTATATATACATGCATATACATATACATATACATATACATCAAAGGGATATTTTATATGCTATAAAATATCAATGCATATCTACTTGCACATCTATATGTTTTGTTAGGTTCACCCATGTGTGTATACACCTTAAAGTGAAGAAAATTGGAAATAATAACACCAAATTAGCAATAGGTATAGTGAAAAGGAAATTTATACTTATGAAAGTAGGATCTGAATGTCGATGGTGCACACCCTCAAAGCCAAAACTGCAACAAAAATAGTGGGAAATGTCAAAAAATCAATATTGGGGGGCTCTAGAGATCCATGAACAAAACTTGATTCTGTAGACATAATTCTAGGAACTTTTTGTAGGGGAAAAATGTTACAATTTGAGTTGACTAATTGATAACGCTATTTCACAATAAAAATAAAAGATTAATGTATTGCAACATCCCACTGTCAATTGGTAGATAACTTAGAAATTTCAATCTATAACCATTCCACTTCTAATACTGATCAAACAACATAAGATACAAGAAATAGAATAGAAATGCACTTTTAATGCTGCCGAAACACCAAGTGATACATCAACAAGAATAAAAATGATAAATACATATGTATATACCCCTTTATGTATCTGTTTATCTTTGAGGTTGCTTATATACATGTCCATGCAATTTTTTATTAGTTTACTATATTTCTACATATAGCTATATGCAGATAGTTGTATATGTTGCTAGCTGGTCCTTTCACTCTTTCTTATAAAAAAAAACACATATAACTATATATATATATATATATATATATATATCCATATGTACAAATGTATATATCTATTTATATACACACTGCTATATCTAAATAGATGTGTATACCATACTTTTTCCTCATTATGTAACTCCTCCCTTTGAAATTTATGAAGAGAGCAAACATCCAGATTGAATTGTACCTCAATTAACTAGCTAAGAAGGCTAAAAATTAAAACCTTTTGTTTCCTATAGGATATTTTCCACTTTGAAGTAGGGCATTATTATAGGGAACAAAAGGTTTGAATTCGTAGCCTTCTCAGCTAGTCAATTGAGGGAAAATCTAGTCTGCATGTTTTCTCTCTTCATCAATTTCAAGGGGAGGAGTTATTAATCTACAATTTCTCCTATGTTAATGGGTATAACACCAAAGATGCACAAAATGAGCATTATGTGAGAGTTGTATAGTGGGAAAAACTAACAATAAGAAAAGGGAAAAAGTTGTGCAAACCAGCAACATGTTTTAAGCTTCAAAGCAAGTATTAAAATATATGCCACTGGGGGACTCCTACACACCTCCAAACAAAAAAATGGAATGGGAAATGGTTGCTCACAGTGCAGGACAGTGGCAATCAAGATGGCAGGACCAAGTAAAGGGTGTGTGCAAGAAGTTGACTCCACTTTTTGGCCCAAAAGTGGAAGTGTTTTCCCTGATTTTCAGCATTTGACACATTTGACCTTAAAATTTGAAGCACTTAGAGATGGAATCTTCAAAAAAGTCACTGATCATAAAATGTAGTACTAAGAGTCTATTTTCCAAATATATAATTTATTTCAATACCTAGATTGTACAACATCCATATTTTGGTCTAAATTATCGTATTTTTCTAAATCCTTTGGGAAAATATTTGTGACTCACTGAAGCACATTTTCGATATTTTTTTGTAATTTTTTATTGATTTTTTTTTTTAATTTTTATTAGCCATATTTGTCATTTTGAAAAATCGCCGTGGCGACAAGGACGATAAGATATCTTTAACTTATCATTTTTAAAAAAAAAAAAATTGAAGAATTGTCTAAAGTTTGTTCTCGCAATCCATTCGTCAAAATTTTATGTTGATCAAAAGTTATTAAAATATTTAAAAACCTTAATATTTAAAGTTTATGGACTAGTTTCATTAGAAATTAATTGAAAAATAGAAAAAATAATCCAATTGTAAAAAAAATTATATATTTGGAATCTACATTGTCTCATCTAAAATGGGTTTTAATTTCGTCAAAAAATTCTGCAAAAAAAGTTGTCAGCCATATGTCCAAACTCGGTATTTTTCTCTGACATTGTTAGGACCTTCAACTTGCAGGTCAAACCAGGTTGAAGGCCTAGGTTCAGATTCCCAATGCTTTTTCCGAACCAAAATACAAGGCAAAAACCTGCCTACAAAGAAAACCCAATTTCATTTTTGAAATGATCCCATTTTACAAAGCTTTAGATCCCATTTAGGTGCTGATCCTGCTTTGTAAAGCTGATCCTGCTTTGTAAAGGGATCCCGCTTTGGTTCTATGTAAATAGGATCCTGCTATCAAAATCGCAAAAACTGGAAATTTCACGAATTTAAAAATCGGATTCCGCGAGGAATTTTCTCTAAAATTTGAATTTTCCAAAAAATGGAAAAATTTTCAACTGGGATCCCCATTTTGAAATTTTCCATTTTTGAAATTTCCTTTGTTTTGAAAATTTTTCAATCGATCAGTTGAAAATTTTCCAAAAACAAAAATTTTTAAAAACGGGATCCCGTTTTTAATTTAGGCTTGGGATCCCGAAGCTAGACGAGATCCTGTTTTTTTTTAAATGGGATCCCATTTCTTAGAAGCGGGATCCTGTTTTTGCAATGCCATTTTTTTTTTTGGCTAGGGAAAAAACTTCCACGTTTAGTGGACTCAACTTCTTGCACTTACCCCAAATGCAATATACACTATTTTCAATGTTTTTCAATGTATTTAGTTTCAATAGGGACATTCACTACTAAGGTACAATCAATTATTTTACAAATTTCTTATGAACATGTTACAAATACATCACCATTAAATTCTCTATTATTAACATCTCAATTCTATATCATTTATTGCTATGTCTATATTGTAACAATTTTTTTAGAAGCTAAATAATAATTACGTATGCTATTTTTAACTCTTTTTAAATCAAAGTCTACCTAAATATAAATAAAGATAGAATACACAGTTGTTTAGATATACATGGTGCATACATAAATTTTTGTTGCATTCTCAAATGAGCCACAATAGTCTTGGTCTATATATATATATATTTTCATCTATATGTATTTTTTAAAATATGAAATGAGGAATTCAATACATATATATATACTCACATATTTCCTAGCACTAACTATTATAAATAAATAGAGAAATTGTAAAAGACCTATTAGATGAAAAATCATATTCATGGCTAAAAGAGCTATTATAATAACTCTTAAAAGCCACCAAACTATTTTTCCTCCACCCTTATATAGATATCTTTCCAACTTTCCAAATCAATTATTTAAACGTAGTTCTTTATTATGATACCTATTTTCTTTAGGCTATGACAACAATCATATAATACAAGAATCTCTACAAAATGTGTCTAATGTCACAAGCTTAATTGTAAATTTGAGCTACATTGCTTTCCATTAAATATTATAGACAAATCATTTATGCACAATACCCATGTAAAACAACTTGTAACAAATATTTGTTATTCTAACACCTCTTATACATTTTCTCTAGTTTTCTTCAATATTTATTGAAAACAAAGAACATAGCTTGAATCTTGTATCAATATGTTTCATGATATTCTTTTTTTCCTAATCTACTTGAAGATCCCTAAAAAAAACTTCCTGGGTCTATTTATGTAAGGGGTGGAGCTTGCTAATTATGTGGGATGGCAGTGTCTTATGTCAATATGTTTCATTATATTCTTTATTCCTCATTTATTTTAACTTCTCCACAACAAACCGTTCTTCATGATATTCATTTTTTTCAATTCCCCATAGCAAATTGTTCATTATTGTAGTTTGCCAATTATATTCTCCATATTTTAAACTTATATTTAATGTGGGTTTTAGAACATTTGTCATTTTCCTGTTATTATTAAGTGTTTTCCTAATAACTCTTTTCCATTTTTTCTCCTTGTATTGTACCAATATGTTTCATGATATTCTATTTTTCTAAAATTAAAAATATAAAGTTGAACAAATTAAAATAGCTATTAGAATAACACTTAAAATCCACCAAACTATTTTTTTCTCCACACTTATACAGATATATTTTCAACTTTCCAAATCAATTATTTAAACCCAATTCTTTCAATTGATACCTATTTTCTTTAGGCTATGACAATACTTATATGATGCACCAATCTCTAGAAAATGTGTATGATGCCATAGGCTTAATTGTAAATTTGAGCTACATTACTTGGCATTAAATATTATAGAAAAATAATTTATGCAAAATACCCATGTAACAGAACTTGTAGCTAATAATTTTCATTCTAACACCTCTTATACAATTTCTCTATTTGTCTTCAATATTTATTAACAAAGAACATAGCTCAAATCTTCCTTTTTTCCTAATCTGCTTGAAGCTCGTTGGAACAAATTTCCTGAGTCTATTTATGTAAGGGGTGGAGCTTGCTAATTACATGGGATGATAGTGTCTTATATTAATATGTTACACTATATTCTTTCTTCCTCATTTGTTTCAACTTTCCCACAACAAACTGTTCTTCATGATATTCTTTTTTTTAGTTCCCCATATAAAACTATTCACTATCATAGTTTGCCTCTTTTATTCTCTATATTTTCAAGTTCTATTTAATGTGGGTTTTAGAACATTTGTCATTTTCCTATGATTCTTAAGTGTTTTCCTAATATCTCTTTTCCAATTTCACTTTTTGTCTTGTACCAATATGTTTCATGATATTCTTTTATATGGATATCTATGTATGTAAAATTACTTACAAAGAATATTCAAAGTGAAGAACCCAGTTCAAGTCAAATGCATGTATAGATTTGGGTTTGCAGTGTATTCCTACTTACTCAAAATTCTATCACTATCTAGACAAGGTGTAATAGAAAATTCTATGTAACAATTAGATTCTCGATTCAAAATTCAAGCTACATTATTTGCCACTAAATATTATTTTTGCTTTCTATTTCATCTAATTAAGCAGTAGATAGAAAGTTTCAATAATAAAGTTATCAGATCATAATAGTATAAAAAATAAGTTACTGTCTAAAATTGTAATCACAAAGGCTTATTAAATGTAGGGTATGAGATAGATTTTTGGGAGACGCTAGACATAGATGAATAGATTCTATAGTTGATAGCTGTGAAGAGGCCATGTTGAAAATTATTCCATGGAATGATCAAACACTTAAGAATCATATCTAAATCATAGATGATTGAAAACCCACACTAAACATATCATACATGACAAGCGGTTTGTGTAAGAGTTGTATTGTCAATTCAAAATTTGAGCTACATTCATTGGCACTAAACCCAAATTAAATAGAACTTGTAAAGAAAATGAGTAGCAATAACCTGTAAAAAATTCCTATAACGCCACAGACTTGATTGAAAATTTGAGCTACATTTCCTGGCACTAAATATTATAAACAAATAAAGAAATTTTAAAAGAGCTATTACACGACAAATCCTATTCATAGTCAGGCAGATGAAAATCCCATTGGAAACTTAAAAAAAAAAAATTGAACAGATAAAAGAGGTATTAGAAAGAATAACACTTAACAACCACCAAACTATTTTTATCTCCAACATGTTTATGCTTTCATACTAACCCTCTTCATACACACACACACACATGCACACACACAATCACTCCTATGTTAGTTTGTGATTGGTCCTATGTTAATGGGTGTAACGGAAAAGATGCATAGAGATAACTAAAAGAATAAGGAGAGGGGAAAAAAATTACTAACCCTAACCATATTTTTTTATGAAAGAAACAAGATTTAACTGCAATTGCTCCTATGGTAATGGGTATAAGGGAAAAGATGCATACAGATAACTACAAACAAAAAATAAGGGATGAAATAATTAGTAACCCTAGCTATATTTTTTGATGAAAGAAAAAAGATTTAACCACAATTTCTCCATCCATACAAAACCATAATGCCAAACACCCATGTAAAATGACTTACAGATTCTAGACAACAAGAATTTTAACATAAACAATAAATAAATCATTTATGCAAAAAACCCATGTAAAATGACTTACAGATTGTAGAGAACAATAGTTTTAAAACCCTCCAATCTATTATAAAATGGAGCTGAAGCCATCAATTTTTACAATAGTCTCCTATCAAACCAACCACAGAACCAAAGCTAATGATTTTTAGAATAGTCTACTATCAAACCAACACCACAATGGCTCTTTCAACAATGCAACTTAATCAATATACTTTATGGCACATTTCAGACTATACTTTCACACACTGCAACACCCATGTAAAATGACTTATAGATTCCCGAGAATAACAATTTTAACATAAAAAATAAATAAATAATTTATGCACCCATGCAAAATGACTTACAGATTGCAAAGAACAATAGTTTTAAAACCCTCTATTCTCTTATAAAACCAATCCAAAGCTGATGATTTTTATAATAGTCTACTATCAAACCAACCATGGAGCCAAAGGTGACAATTTTTAGAATAGCCTACTACCAAAAAAACACCACAATGGCTCTTTCGACAATGTAACTTAATCAAAGTATAATTTCCCACACTGCAACATTCAATATTGGATTTACTTCATCTACCCGCATTTACTTCATCCACCCCCAATGTATAACAATGAAAAAATTCTTTAATCCTCACATGAGCAAACACTTACCATTCAGCTTCTACAATTTGAGGAAACCTACTCCACCAATGCCAACCCATGTAATTACTAAGCTCCACATCACCACAAAAAAACTTGATCTAGTTGTTATTAGTTGAGACATCTCTGGCACTGGCAAATCCAATTCACAACTAGGCTAACAAAAATCCTAACAAAAACTTAAAAAAAAATAGCCTATTGGCTAATAAATCTTTTGAAAATAGATAAGAGTGTGTCCAGAATGGTAATGGTGAATGATGAAAGAAAATATGAAAAAAAAAGGAGTTGTGGGCAAATCTACTTAAGTAGTCAGCAATTAGAGTGTTGTAGTTAGGCCTGATTATTTATAGGTGTGTAAAATTTGATTTTTGATTGTGGAAGGTACTTAACACATTTATTAGTCCCTTGGGCATGCATGCCTTGATTTATCTGGAAGAGAAAGGTGTGAAATATGAATACAAATAAGAGGAATTCTTCATGAAGAAGAGTGAACTCCTAATGAATCCTATGCACAAGAAAGTACTTTTCCTCATCCACAATGGCTAGCCTATATGAAAGTCTCTTGTAATTCTAAGCAGTTTTTACCCTCGAAGCCATATGATCTTGCCATTGCCTACTTCAAGGTCAATGTCACATATAAGGTAACACATTCCCTTGTTATACTTGGGTAAACACATTTAAGTTATTTAAAGCATTTTTAAGTTGTTGAGGTTTCACTCAGGTTATTTAGAATTTTATCATTTATTCATGGGATCATTGTCTAAAAATAATCTTCTATGGTTGTAGTTTTATGACTTGGGAGCTCATATAGTTAGGTCAAAAGATGAGGCTCAAGAGCAGGCCAATCATGACATCTAGAGAGGCTTCAACTTTTAGAAGGTGCATTGATAGAGATTTTGAGAGGTGTATCCTTACCTTTCTTCAATGGACAATATTTTGGGTTCCTAGATATTTCCTTCATTCCCTAGCATGCTTGTTGGTTCTATGATTATGAAACTATTGGGAGTTTGAAGATACCATTTGAAAGTGAATATTTGTTGCTTTATGATTTAGGTTAAGAGATGTATGGAGATGGATATTGTTAGGAAAGACCTTCCCTCTCTTGATTGGGTTTGGGAAGTGACATTACAAATTTGGAGGATATTTTTTATTGATTAAATTGTTTGTTCACTAGTAAACATGCAACATGTGGGAATATGTTAGATGATTCTATGCTTTGTAATATATGAGGAATAGGTTTTAAATATTAGATGAGTCTATGCTATGTAATATATGAGGAATAGGTTGTAAATGTTAGATGAGTCTATGCTTTTTAATAGATGAGGAATAGGTGGAAAATGATAGGAGCTTTGGGAATAGTTTGGATTTAGTTTATTAATTTTTTTAAGGTATGTCAATATTTATAAATAAAAAATTATTCATGAATTATATCTTGTTCATATTGATTCGTGTGTTACAACAAAAAATATAAGATTGAAAGGAATTGTATGGTCAATCATTTTATGAGTAATTTTTTTTGAAAGTAAATAAAAGAAGAGATAAAATTTAATATTGCATAATAATAACAAGGGTTATGTGAATTTTTTTGAATAATATATAATTGGGAAACCTCTTAGTAGGAAGAAGTTTTATACGGTTAATATTGTGGTTCATATCAAATCACATTTGTGGATCTCTCATTTGAGTTGCATTAATATTTGGTATTGAGATAATATCCATAATAGAGAAATATCAATCACTAAAATACCTTTCAAGACTAATATCAAGGATGTAGTAGATGGATTCATGGATGACTAAGTAATGTTTTTTTATTTGACATTTCTTTCACCTCTAGGTGTTGTTTTAAAGTGAAAGCACAAATAATTTGGTGGGATTTCTGAGCCATGCTCAAATTCACCCATTTCAATTAGGGTGAAGACACAACTAGTCATAGCTACATTTGACTGGATATCTAAGGTAAACTTTACAACACTTCCATCCATAACTAATTATCCTTTGAATTTTTCACCAGTGGTTAAGGAACCATTCAAAAGTAGACACATGGTCAAATTATCAGACAAACTTTTCTAGCCATTGATTCTCTTTAAGGTTCAAGTGTTCTTGGGAGACTATATTTGATATATCCATAGAGATCCATCTTACACAATATCATTAGTGTTGAACCTTGCACATGTTGTGTGTTATATTTTCTATTTGGAGATCTTACGTCTACAACACCTATAACCGAATATGAGGGACAATTATTGCTAGATTACAATTATTATAAGATAGGGTATAGGTAAGATATGTGACTTCATTCCTTTCATTCCCCTTTCATCTCAAAGGATTTAAGGAGTCCCCATCAATTTTTCAAAGCCAAAGGTGAGGAGGTTTCCTCCCATAAAGTACTAAAATTGGGTAACAACTTAATCATGGACTTTATTTGATGCTTGGCTTGACATTCCTTGGTAGCAATATAATATTTTAGGATTGCAGGAGTGGTTTGAAGTACCAAGAGCATGGAAAGAGAGGGAGCTATATTTTTTATCCATTACCCCTTGTAGTTCCTTTCCAAGTTTAATTCTATTTGGATACATCAATGAAGTAGTCTTATGCATATTGGAGTGTAATTTGGAATGTTAGAGAGAAGTAGCATTGTTGCATGCATATTTTGACATCCATTTGAACATATAAAAATCCATGAAGGGATCAAGAATGCAATGTTCATATGTTCATCAACAAGGATATAGTGGCTTGAGGAGGCGATTCCTCAAAATTATGGCATTTTATTCCACCTTGATTTTTTGAGTTAAAAGGCTTTATTTTTCTTTATTTCCATGCATTCTTGTGCTCTCAAATTACTTATAATTTTCCTTATGATTTTTCTGAGTTAATAAAAACAAAATTGAGACATTAGGAACTATTTTATTCATGTTATGTACTATAATCAACTATCAATTATCTAAACATGATTTTTGGCTATGCTTAAGATGGAGCAAGTGAAGGTACTCAACACATTGGTCAATCCCTTTGGCATCCACATCTTGATTGGTCTAGAATAGAAAGGAATGAAATATGAATACCATGAAGATGATGTACTGATGAAGAAGAGTGACCTCTCATAAATGAAACTTGCGTACAAGAAAGTATTGAAAGGCACAAGACAACCGAGAGGGGGGTGAATCAGCTGTCACCAAATTCAAACAAAAAACTTCAAACACTTATCAAATTCAAATCCACTTAATTATATTATTAAATATGAACATGAATTGCAAATAAAAAAGAGCAATAATAACATTGAAAACACCAAATTTATGTGGAAAACCTAATAAGGAAAAAACCATAGTGAGGATTAGCTCACAATATAGAATATTTCCAAAACCAAATACAAAAAGGCTCACTGCCAAAGGTCTCACTGCCTAGAATAGGACTCACTATCTAGATACAAAATCTCACTGCTTACAAAGATGAATCACTATCCAAGCAAAAGGATTACAAAATTGAAGTGGCTTCACAACCTAAATGAACTGGTAAAGGTGCACCTAACAAGTGTTGATTTAGTTCCAGTGATGCTCAATAAACTAACTTAACACACTTCATCATCTTTGCACTTCTTCACATTTACAACTTCACAATACACCACACAATAATCTTCAAACCTATCCAACATGTATATTTGATTCATCTGGAAGCATCAATTAGGTTGGCCTAATTAGATGCAACTTTTATTTAGCAAAAATACCAACTGTTGACTTCAAGTATTTATAAATCTCCTCTAAAAATTTATCCAAGCATGTAGCATGCTTCATCATGTTAGCATGGACCAAATATAGGTCACACATATATCTACAACACAAATTAATCCATTACAACTTCAACAAAATTTTAGGTCAGCTAGAGATAGACCTAATAGCAAAATGTGATCAACCGATTGATGCCAATTTTCCATATGAGTAGGGAAAACTTTAAGGAACCCCCCTTGCCCCACCCCCACCAAAGGTGTAAAATCCTAGAAAATCTTGTATACATCATAAGAAAAATATTAATTTTAGAGGAAATTTTTTTCATTTTTTGAGAAAAAAATAATCTCAATTGGTGAATCTTTTCTAATCGGTAGAAGTCTAAGGAAAATCCTCGTGAATTGGAATTTTTGTAAATTGATAAAATATTTTCATTGGAAATTAAAATCTATTTTCAAACCTAGAAAAAATCTCTATTGGTGAATTAAACATGTTTTCAAAACATTAAAAAAAAACAATTTTGTTGGTGATTAAAACTTTTTTTCAAACTAAAAAAATATATCCATTGGAAAATTAAACCTATTTTTAAATGCATAAGAAAAAAATTGGAAAATAAATATAACCACACTCATTTGATGAATTTTTGATGGATGGTTGTAGTTGCATTTTGGAAGTAAATCTTTGAAGCACTAGATTTTCAAATTAAAACCTATGGAATAACATTAGAACCATAAGATTTTCAAAAAATAATGGTTGAGATTTTATTAATTATTTAGGTCTATCAGTCATTGTGCTCTTGTTTACCATTTAATATTGCCTAAGTCACAAAAAAGTATTTTATGACAAAGCCTTAAATCTTAACTCTTTAACATGAGGGTCAAGTCTCATCAACCTAGCGATGTCCTCATTTTAAATTATGCATGTGCATAAAGTTTGTTTTAAAAGAAGGAATGCTCGATGAATTTTTGGTGGAAAACTATAGTTGCATTCTGAAATTAAATCCTTGAAGTACTATACTTGCGAATTGAAACCTCTGGAATAACACTGGAACTATTAGATTTTCAAAAATCAATGGTTGAGGTTTTATTAATTATTTAGGTCTATCAGTCATCGTGCTCTTATTTACTACTTAATATTGCCTAAGTTAGAAAAAAATATTTTATGACAAAGCCTTAAATCTAAACTCTTTAATCGCAAGGGTCAAGTCTTGTCAACCGAGTAATGTCCCCATTTTAAATTATGCACATGCATAAAATTTGTTTTAAAAGGTTTGTTTGATGAATTTTCGATGGATGACTATAGTCACATTTTAGAATTAAATCCTTGAAGTATTGGACTTGCAAATTGAAACCTTCAAATTAACATTAGAATTGTTAGATTTTCATAAATTAATGGTTGAGATCTTATTATTTATTTAGGTATGTTAGTCATCGTGCTCTTTATTATTTAATATTTCCTAAGTCAAACCAAAATATTTTATGACAAAGCCTTAAATCTTAACTCTTTAATCCTAAGGGTTGAGTCTCATCAACATAGCAATGTCCCCATTTTAAGTTATGCACATGCATAAAGTTTGTTTGAAAAAGGGGACCATTCGATGAATTTTTGATGGATAGCTATAGTTGCATTTTGGAAGTAAATCCTTGAAGCACTAGACTTGCACATCAAAACTTCCAGAGTAACACTAGAACTATTAGATTTTTTGTAATCAATGGGTGAGATTTTATTAATTATTTAGTTTTTTCATTCATTGTGCTCTTGTTTACCATTTAATATTGCCTAAGTTAGATGAAAATATTTTATGACAAAGCCTTAAATCTTAACTCTTTAATCTTAAGGGTCAAGTCTCGTCAGTTATCTTGTCATCTATCACAGGCATACCTTTTAAGAACTTGTTTTTAAGGATTCAAGTGTTGAAATAAATGTTAATTGTCACATAAATGATAGTGGTGAATTTAAAAATGATAAGTGTGATGTCACACTGATTGTGTCTATGAAAACTTCTATATATACTTCACCAACTTGATGTTCATATCATTTATAATATATTTTTATTTTATTTATTTCTTCTCTATCCTCAATTTAACTAAGATATTATAGAGACTTCATGGTGTGTCAAGCTACCCAAATATTTTTGGGAGAAAAGAAGGGACAATGCATACGATAGATTAAAGTTGGGTATGGTTTTTAAAATTCTTTGTGTGCAGCTTGAGGATGCTATAAGAACAATTGTGGGTAGGGAATAGCTTCAAAACAACCCTTGTGCTCTATATTCTAAGGTAGCTTCAGCTTTCTTATCCAATTGCATGGATATTTTTCTCGATAAAGATTTGGTGAAGATGCTAGCAATATGTTATTTACAACCTTTCATTTACTCTATTTCTTCATTGGAGTTGGCGTTGGAGCATTACAATTTTGAAAGTAGGTTAGTGCCTATTGGTGGAATCTTTAGGAAAGTGGAATTTCATGCTTCTATAGCACATGATCTTGTCATGGTTAATATGAGATGGGGTCTACTATGTGATATGAAAAATGAATCATTAAAGAGTTTTCCATTTTGGAGGAAGGTTTTGGGTTATTCACCTCTCTTCTTTACTATTAGTTTGTTAAATTCAATTCATGTTCTACTCAAACAATCAGTTGATGGACTCAACTAATGTTACAAAAAAAAAATAGTAATGAATTGTGTGGCATGTCACGTGTCTATATTTTATTGTACAACATAACTGTTCTTGTAATATGTACTTTGTGACTAGTTATTTCTCATAGTTCGTGGATTTTTAGCCATGCTAGTTATGTACCATGTACTTTAGTCTTTAGCAATAACTACTTAAATTAAAATACTTTTTGTGGCTCCATTCTTGCAAATCCCTTTTTCTTTGATCAATATAAAAATGTTAAACATGTGGCTTTTAAAACTAAGAGTAATTATCAAAGTATAGTTGTGATGATAAGTGAACAAAATTTATTGTGACTTATTAGTGGACATTGATAATGATTAAGGTAAAATGAGACATTTAATTCTCTATTTTCAGTGGATTGAAGCACTCTACCTTTCATTTATTCTATTGAAATTTTTAATTTGGTTGTGATACTGGGTGGTGGTGTGGATTAATACCATATGAATAGCTAGAGTGATTGATTGGAAAGATTTATATTGAAAAATGCATGATGTATTATAGAATCGTATATGATGATTTCAATAATCCAGTGATTTTGATAATTGATAGCTTGCATGGAAGTAGCAATTTTGACAATTGACAGATTGTCAACTTGAGGTATAGTTTGCATGTAGCCAAGATTTAAAAGTCCATAAGTGAGTCAAATTAAGCATTTAAATTGTAAGTGTTAGGCTTAAGTTACATGATCTGATTAATCTAGATTTTTGGTTTACACGAATTGCAATTATGACTAGTCACTAATACTATACCCAACCTCACACATGACATGTGTGAGGTGTACAAGGGACCAGGTTGGAAGTGGCACTTTTGGTGGAAATTTTAGCCCATAAATAAGGATAGTGAACACAACTAAAATCATTTGTTGATTTTCATAAGGGTTTTCATTTTGTAGGGTTAATAACTTAATAAGGATTCAGGAAGAAAATGATGCGGTATTATTGGGGATACTCTAAATTCTCTTACTCTAGTTATGTAATTACAAAGTAAAATACCAATTTCCTTCAAGTTAAAAATGGATGGAATTGGAAAGAAGTTGATTTCATTCACTTGACTTCTTAGACAGGTTTTGAGCAAGGATGAGGAGCTCTGATGGAGATAAGTGCTATCCTAGTGCATGGAACCTACAAGTAAAAGATGTGAGAATATTTACTACCCCTCGTCATCTGCATGGTTTCCTAGGAAATTCACATGCATTTACTTTGAGACACCATGCATTTATTTTCAGTGCTCATCTTTTACATGGGAGAAATTTTACAACCCCTCATCTGTTGCATGAGTCTGGTTCTAAAAGGGGCTAAGTACATTTTGTATCTTCATAGCTCCCATTTCCCTTGTTTGATTGGGGCCCCTATCCCCATGCATTTATTTTTAGAGCCCATGGCTGACCCGACAAGTCCCATGTGTTTATTTTTAGAGCTCATGATTGACCCAAAAAGTCCCATTTATTTTTAGAGAAACATGTATCACATTTACATTTTAACGAGTGGTCCAGAAAGAGCTTGGTGCTTGTGCTTACATTTGTATTTGTACTATGTAATAATGTGACATTGTAATTTAGCTGTAATAAAATAAATGGTTGTGCTATTAATGTGACATTGTAATTCATTTTATTAAGTCCTTTGCAAGTTAAGTGCTATTAATGGTTGTGCTAATGTGACATTGTAATACATTGTATTAAGGCCTTTGCAACATTAAGTTTCCAACCCCTTAGCCTTGATGTCAATCCTAGCATATTAAAGTTTAAAGCAAATTTAAAACACATGTTTATTATTTATATCACAAATTACTCAACTGTTCGATGGAAATTTTATGTATGGTTGTAGTTACATTCTAGAATGAAATGCATAGAGTGCTAGGCTTACAAACTTAAACCTCTAGAATCACCTGATAACCGTTAGATTAACAAAGATCAATGGTTTAATTTTTTTTGCCAATGAAGGAGTAAATCATAAATGGCTTGTTTTAAATGTTGTCATCCATGTACTAATTGTGTATTGTGTAGTCCAGAAGTAACACATAGATGTTTCAGTGTCATTCACTTTAATATTAAAAAAAACAACACTTTCTATTGCTAAGTGATTTTATTTTGAAGTTATAGGGTTAGCACATAGGGAGATTTCAATCTTTAGTTAGTTCATTGTCGTGCACAAACCTATTCTAGGTTCCACGGTTCCACTTCCAATAGATCCATCCTAGTAACCCAATTTCAATTTCAAGAATCAAAATTCAAAATCTAGTTAAGTTAAAGAATTCATGCAGCTATGCTTCATCGTTTGGCGTTTCTTAAAATCTTATCTTGTTAAACTTTGAATTTTAGGTTTAGGGTTAAGAGGCTTACGAATTAATAAAAATTAAGGACTAATAGGGAATTCAAAAAAATCACATTTGATTATATCAGTATGTCTATCACTAGTACCACTAGAGCAATGCTGGATAAAAAATTACATTATGTAAAATTGCTTAAAACCCCAGGTTTCACTGATGAATGCCATGATATCTATGATCCTAAAACCTATGGTAGGTCTCAAAACTTATATTTTCGTCTCAAAATAAGGCTTCAAAGAAAATACAAGTTTATAGTATTAGTGCATTGTGGGTAACTGGATTAGGGTGCATGATCTTACATGTGGTTTTCCCTTTCCCATAATTTATCATGGTATGTGCCCTAAATTATGATGATAACAAAAGAGAAATTATTAATAAATATAGAAAAAAATATTTTTTATCCATTAATGTAGAATAACATGGAAAAGTGTTGGCCTTGGGGTTTACAACCAAAGAATTTGGAAATGTCCACATTGACCTAGAAAAACTTGCTAGTGATTATCAAGTAGTAGATGAAATGGAGAAAAAATCTTTCTTAAATTAAATTTGCACCCTGCTGAATAGGAAATTCAACAATCTAATGACACATGGAAACCTTCTTCATATGTGGGCGATCTGAGGAGGAATCTCCAGAGTGATTTGGTTCTCCAAATGATGATCCTATTCTAAATGATTTCTTGGAAAAAGGATAGGGAACAACTGAATTTAAAATCTATGACTTAAAATGATCTTAGGATTTGATAATGATTTAATGATGATTTTCATTTCTTCATCACAAACAACTTTTAGAAAATACAAAACATCTCACAACCTCTCATGAACAATTAACACGTAAATAATTTGCATGAAGACTTTATTTTAAATACAACATGCAACCTATATCTTTGAGTTTTCTGCATCAAGAATTATAATATCAGGACATGAAAGGATTTTATAAACAAAAATCACAAGATAACAACAAACTAAAAAAGAAAGTAGACACAAAATTGAGAAGTAGGAATGTTGTTTTTATTCAACTATAGGAGTATACCGAAAATTTGAAACTAAGGACAAAATATTTACAAGTGTAAAATGTGTAAGAGCCAGAAACTAGAATATGAACTGATAAGAAGAAGAAAACTAAGTCTTCTTCAAGATAAATAGCTCCAAAACCCTAATCTGAACTCAAAAGAAAATCCCAAGAAAAGGTATCAAAATTACCCAATAAGCTTTTTCAAAAGAAGAAAAAACTTACTTTCTTCCATGCCCACACTATCCAACCTCTAAAAATAGACTAAATCTGCTTTAATCTTGCTTTATATGATATGCAAATTTTCATAATCTAACTAATTTTTGCAACTAAATATTTTGAAATATTTTGCAAAAATAATCCTTACCTCTCCAATTACAATGCTTGATTTTCTCACAAAAACCATAAAATATATGAATATCTTTTATTCATATCTACTTTCCCTTAGAATTTTTTTTCCAATATATAATTGATTTCTCAAAGAAATCAATCAAAAAATAATAATAGAAGCATGGATATTGAATTGATTTCTTTAAAATCAATAAAAAAACTAAGGTTTATCCTTGTGCTTAAAACAATTCCCCCAAAAATCTAATTGACTTTCTCACAAACCTTTGAAAATAGTCTAAGGCTTCAAATCATATGCCCCTTTTGACTAAGGAAACAACTAAAGCCCTAAATTCCTCAAATAATTCATTAAATCAACACGACTTAGGTCAAAAATTCAATCACTCAAATCTCTACATGGTTCGACCTATGATTAGGGTAATTGGCCATTCAAAACTTTGCATAAAGTTTGATAAAAATGATAAGTCCCTATTTTGAATTAGGGCAACAAAGCAAAATAGGGGAAAACCCTAATCTTCACTTCATTTTGCATTTTTTATTTTGGAAGAAAGCTCTACTTGAGAGAAATGCACCGCCACCACCATGCTTAGGGTTTCAATTGAGAATGCTTAGAACTCATGATTCTTTCCTTTAGATTGGTCAATTCTTCCTCTGCAATCCATGGGTAACTCATTTTCAAGTTCTCTTGAGCTCCTTTGCTTCATTTCTAATCCATTTTCTAGCCTTGAGGTCATGACATGTGATGGTAATATGATGAATTCTTTGTATTTATGTGTCTATTTGCTAATGACATGTCATTCAACCACCATACAAAAGCTCAACCTGGGGTTATCCTATGGATTCTACAAAACTTGAATGAAGGCTCCTTTCTAATACCATGGGTAAGTATGATTGACTTATTCATGCTTGTTCTTTGAGATTTTCTTAAGAATTAAGACCCCACTAAAACTCCTAATAATTTTCCTAATAAAACTCCACCTAGGTACATAATATTCTAAAGAACACACACTCTACTACTCTTTCTTGTTGAAAACTCTCACTTGGGTATTCTATAAATATGATAAAACATTTATCTTGCTACTCCATTAAAATACCCATGTGGGTAAACTATATTTGGTGAAAATATGTATATTTGATTATTCAGCCAAATGGGGAATGTTGAATGTAATGAGGAAAACTACATTTTATGAAAATCCATGTATTTAAATATGCAACAAACCTCTTTTCTATACAATGCATTTGTTCTCCTTATATTATTTAAAGTTAATGCATCCATTTCATTTAATGCAAAATTTACACTAAATTATTGTAGCTCCATAGACTGAATTATCTCTTATAGCCAGTTGACACTTTCAGAAGCACTTTCTCTCATGCTTTGTCATTTTCTACTCATTCTTGAAGTAATATTTTCACATTGTAATTCTTGTGTAATCTATCAATTATTCTTTGAAAATTATAGTTTGAATTACTAAATAATTGAATCATAGAACATCACAAATATGCAAAACAATGTATTTTGATTGTCTTCTTCTCAAAACAATGAGACAATAAACTTACCTAATGCTACATTTGCATTCTCAGCCAAACTGAAATTGGTTGTTTTGTTGATCATTTGGCTTCACTTTATTAAATAGACTAGTCACTATGTTGGTCTTGTCACCTTCCACTCTTCTGATGGAAAATTGAAACTCCTTTACTATGCCTTTATCATGTGAAAAGTGTTTTATGCACAGTCCCTTCCTTGAATGAAAATATGAAACTCATACATACTTTTATCAAATAGTGTTCTCTTAGTGAGGCATTATGTATGCCTATTTATTATCACTATCATGAGCACACACACTGTTGAGCTTTGAAAAAATATCATGAACATGATGAACCAATAATACTATGAAAGGAGAATATAAACCATACAACAATGTTTGAGATGAATGTACTTAGTTGAATTAATGAAAGTATTTAAACCAACTATTCACTTGTAGCATTCAAGAGGTATTTACTTGATTGTAATTATGAGTGAATAGTAGGTTTGATGGTTTAATGAATGAATACTCCTTACTCTTTCAATTGTATAACATTTCTCTACTTAGCCCCACCTATAATGTACATGGGGCCACATGCTGAGCTCTACCCTTGTGGGAGCTCATTTTTCTCCACATGCTTGGTCTTCAAATGATAATCAGTTTCATGATTTTCCCTATACCTACACAAAGAAACAAATGATCTTAGCATAAAACATTATATGATGTTGATGTCTCTCTTTCAGCTCATGCTTCTACACTTTTCTTGATTGTTTCAGTGCATGATTAGTAGCATACTACATTATCATTGATGGTTCATGTAGGTATATTCACAGCTAGATCTCTGACATCCCTCTTTTCCTTCCTATAGGTCAACGGAGCTCGAAGAAGAAAAATGGTGCACCACTTCTACATCAGTCATCAACACATGCAATGATGATTATGTCTATACTTATGTGATTCTCTCTTGTCATGCATCTTCCATAGTGTAGTATGTCATTTATGATGCATTGTAATAGTTACATCCACGACTTGTGTGGATGTTTAATTCCATTCTCCCTACTTTTCGTCTTGAAAAGAAAATGCATCTCAATGCAAGTTTGTACTATCATTTGAATGTATCATCATTTGAATTCTTGCAATCAAATGAAATGTTGTAAATATGAAAAGCATCCTAAAATAAATGAAAGTAGTTGAAATTATTTATTGTTTGGATGTTCAATTTTGTACTCCATTTGATTGTGAAACATTGAATAACAATTCTTGAAACCCAGTCTTCTCATTTCAATGCATAACTGTCACTTGATGAATGATGAATAAAATGCAAGCAACACTTAAGAATAATGCAGAAATAACTGTAACTTTCACTTTAGATATAATAGTATTTTATCCAGTCCACCAATTGAGTTGTAGCAAAAAATTGGTAACAAGACCATGGTTTCAGGATACTATTTCCATGCTAGCATTTTTCCTTGAGCTGGATAGAAATTTGGAAGTGGGTGCAAGCCTCCATGAAATGGTGTATAATATTCATTATGGTGTTCCACATGTCAAATATAATTTTATTGGGGACATTGTAGAATCCATGCATAAACAATTTTTAATCATTAAAGGAGGTTCCACTAATAAATTTAGGTTAATAGCCTACTTGTGCTATATTTTTCTATTCAAATTTAGAGGAATGTTTCATACCAACAAGCTTCATATTTAGCCCTATAGTAATGGTGAGGAAAATAAAATGGCTCTAGTATATGAATGGACCACTGCGATAAGGATGGATGATTATTGAAAGAACTATAGTCATTTTATAGACTACCTTTTGGCTCCATTGCATCAAACAATTACAAATACTCCAATGCCTAGATTTCCTATGTCATGTAGAAACTACATTCAACTAGGAAAATAAATACAATTGGCTAATTGGTACTTAATGGAAGAATATATTGTGCTAATATTTTATGGATCAAAATTACAAGCATTCAAACTTCCAATACATGTGACAAAAATGGTTTTTGCTTTGGAATATGTAAGGTAGATGTAGAATACTAATGAACTACACTTTACTAGCTAGGGGACGAAGACCTTATTTCCTTATTTACCTTTTTTGTGTGGAGGGATCACATTCGAGAGAAAATCATTTAGTGTGGAACATGATCTTTTGAATTTTTTTGATTTTGATGTTATTTGTCACTAGAAGTATGATCCATGTGACACCATTCAATCGATGATTGTGATTAATAAGAATGTTGGAAGTAGAATTCAACATCAAAGTAAACCCTTGCTTGAAAACTTTAGAAATAAGGATTCTTGGGATGAGGTCAAAGTAACAATGGAAAAAACTATTGTTGAGAAAGGTATTTCTTTTGAACAATTGTTAGAATAAATTATGGAATTGCATTGAAAGAAAATTAGGAGGTAAAACAATTTTTATGAAAAAAGTCATAAACCAACTAGAAGAGTAAAACTGCCAAGTTCTCTAGAGAAGGAAATTATAGAAAAAAAATGACCATGATAAAATATTACTACCTTTTTGACTATGAGGAAGGAGGTAGGTGATCCAGGAGCTCTTGAAAAGTATGGAGATAATGAAGAAGATCATGAGTTTAGAAAATTGTGGAATATAGAGCATCCAGATGATTGAGAAGATAAAGAAAGTGATTATGAATCTATGATGATAGGGAAGAAGAAACCCATGTCAATTTAAAACTTGGTTTAAGTGAGGCCACAAAAGAAGCATTTACTACAAGAACAACCATAGCTAAAAAAATGGATTATGAAGGTGGTCCTTTGCAGGGATCCCAAAGACAAGGCCCTTGGATGGCAATAGATGTAGAACATAGAAAAATAGTTGATAAATCTAGCCTTGGGGTTGGAGGTGAAAAAGTAGACCTAGGGAATATAGGTCAATTTGTTAGAGCTTCAAATAATCATCCTCATGGTCAAACATAATCACAACTATGACATTCCCATGGTTGAGGGCTTAGTGCAATTGGCACTGCCTCTGGTGGTGAGGGTATGGGTATTAGAACTAGTAGTGGTCAACATGTTCTACAACAACAAATTACACACAAGAGGACAACAACACAATACACCATATAAACACCAAGTGATCAAGGCATATAGAAGAGGCAAAGGATTTTGATAGGTCCAAGTCACACTACCAATAGATCCATCACAAAGGAATTGTTTCCAGGAACTCCCCCAATGCCAGTTAGTCTGGAAATGACATCATTAGCAACTACAAGTACTCCTATTCCTTCACCATTCAAGCATTCCATTGTTCTTGCATCCTCTGGTTTTGATTACATTGAAGAGTTTAAAAAGAAATCAAAATTATATAAAAATGATAAGAAGCAACTGATGGAGAGTGTGTCTTCTATAACTTCAAATCCTACAACAAAGTTATGGTATTACCCACATTTGAAACAAGTAAAGAAATCATGGAGTACACAATTCTTGTTCCCATAGTTCAAAAAAACTTAGCAAATCAGATGGCTCCATTTGAATTCCATGTGAACAATATTCAATTAGATTTTTCTAGACTCAGAAATACTGACAAAATTAATGTATCAAAGAAGAACAATGAATTGGTGTACACATCATTGCTAAAGCAAGATAGAGAGAAAAAATGTTGTTGACTGAAATTGAAAAGTTATAGGTAGACCTAGTAAATGAGAAAGCAAAGAGGTAAGCAAAATATAACAAGAGCAATGAATTAGAAAAAGGAATAAAAATATCTACCTCTACATCAACAAGCAAATGAGATATAAGAAAAATGAGACTATAGTGAATGAACTGAGGCAAAGGCTAGATGAGAGAAACAAGAAATGTGATGAGAAAAAATCCACTTCAGAAAAATTAAGACCAAGCATTGTGAATGGAAATGCACAATGGGAACAAAAAATGGGCAAGGAGGGGGAAAAAGAAATGAAAGATTGGAGGTAGAGCTGATGGAAGCAAAAAATGAAGTTAAGTATTGTCAAAATAAGTTATCTACATTTTGTAGAGAAACAATGAGGAATATGAAACAAAAGATTTGGGATGAAATAATGTAGGGTGGCCGCGCCCACAAAAAGGATATGAAAATCACAGTAAAACCTATCTTGGGAATTGGACATTCTAGCAGGTGACTAATATCTCTTTATGGATGTTCATTTACTTGTCAAACAAAGGAACGTATACTTTGAATGGGGCAGCACAATATATGCACTAAGAACTAGTTTCAGTCACAACTTAATAGAAATAAATACTTGGAAAGAATTATATCTACGCTATAGGAAGGTAATGCAAAGTTCTCTTAACTCAACCATGATTTAACCAAATTAGAAATCATAATAGCTACGACTGAGACAAAAACTATGAACTGGCCTTATACTACAGGAACAGGCATAGGTATGGATTCCAAATGCTGCAGGAACAATATAAGACTGAGTTTGTATGAAAAATTCAAAGATGAAATCTAACTGATGATCAATAGAAAAAGAACAGCTAACTAACTAGCTACAAATACTTACTAAGTGGGCCCCCTTAGGAAGCATCTACTAATTATGCAAGTGCTGAACTCAAAACTTCATCAAACTTTATTCATAAACTCAGAATGGTATACATTGCTTTGTTGATATGAAAACTAACAACAAACTCTATCTCTTGTCATACAGATTCTGCTTTTTATTATCATCATACTAACTCTTACATGATATCTTCTATCTCCCTATCACTATGCTTATATCTTACTTCTAACCATCCTTTACTCACTCGCGTAGGAGGAGCACTTATTTAAAGTCAGGAGAACAACTAACTAACTAACCCTAACAAAGAAAGACATGGAAGTAAAATGTATCCCAAAATCAAGTAACAGACTTCATAAATGAATTTATCTGTTCAACCCAATCGAAAGAGAATCTAGCACTCCACTCTTTTCAGATTGACTATCATTAAAAATCCTTCCCAACAGTTTCGGTCAAAGAGTCTTCGCCAGAGCTTCCTCAAAGTCATGTAGGAAATAGACTTTACGAGAAGGCCGAGATCGGTTGTGCTTGACTCGATCATTCTTTCTTCAACAACCTATGAAACACAAGGTAACAGATGTGAAAGAAAGGGCACATGGCATATACACAATATCCGTTCATTAATCACATATTTAAATCTATTTTCTCATTAAAAAACTATATGTGATATACTAGTCATTTAGGGAGTCAAATAGGGTAATAAATATAGATAAGACAACATGATAGGCTATAGGAACATGAAAGTGTATTGCTACAGGATATCCCAATAAAAGGTTTCAAAAGAGTTTAAACAACCATGAATAACAAAAGTAAAGTATTAAAATTTCATCATGATATTCAAACTATGAGCACATTTTGGGCTCATCATTTGCCCCCCTACTTAGCCCAATGCTGCTCCTCCAGCATTAACTTTCCTGGTGGTCTCCTAGAAATTAGTGGTTGTGGCATGAATCTGAAATGGAGTTCCAAACCTGTAATAAAATCCTCTAAAAGTTTGCCACTTTTCATACCTATGAGCTTCTGAATCGTCATTAGGATTTGTAGCCTAGTAAGGATAAAGGGGCCACATTAGCATAAGAGGTCTGAATGTCAATGGCAACCACAGTTCAAACCTCTTTTGAAGTCCCAACTGTATATATCTACTTGATCGTTTAAGAGTTGTGAAATTTAGGGGATTGTGAGGCTCGAACCTTCTTAGCCCAACAGTTAGTCTTTCCCACCTTTTCTCAATTCTGGTGTATGAAAGTCTCCAAAATGAATATGGCTATTCCTGAAATTCATCATATACCTGTTTCCTGAGATCAAATATTTTCATCCTGGCTATATTACTATGAATGCCATATGCCAAAGTAAACCAGCTTTTCAACATTGCATGGGGGTCTAAACTTTCAAGGCACAATGGAACAAGCTCATTCCTTTTGGTTTCCTCATATGTTTCCCATTGCCTGCCATAAGTTGCTTCATTTGCTGCCCATGACATAAATGATCTCAAATGGATGTCACCAATATATAGAAGAGGATTCCATTCTGTTTCAGATGGAATTAAAAAGCCATGTAAATAAAATTCACACAGAGAATTTCTTAACCAATTAGGGGCTGCCTGGTATGAGTCGTAGAATTCTTTAGTAGTGTGAAGTATAGGATCTTGATTTATAGAAAATCTCATTAGTTAGAACCATAAGAATTGTCCCTTAAGGCACAAAGCATAAATTCTGGGTGGTGGTCTGCATTCCATAATATGACCAGTTACTTTTAACATTTCATCCATTTTTCCTTGTAACTCAAGAATTTCCTATTTCTGACTTTCAATTTCCTTTTTCAGTTTCTTCCTTTCTATCTCCCATAGACTTTGTTGCATGTTAGTCTGGGCTAGGTGCTGGAAAGTCAGGGTTTGCAATGTAACTGGTTTCCAGTTAGCTTTGACATATTTCAGAAACTCAATAAAAAATGTCTTCTTATAAACAACAATGGCTTGACAAGTCGCAGGGGAAAATGTAGCTTCACTCGCCACATCCAATTGTTTAGTCTATTCCTACTCTTGCTGCAGGATGAATTCTTGTTGCTGCAGTGGAGAAGACTGTGCTTCCTCTGAAATCTGCATAGCAGCAACAGCCAAATCATCAACACTTGGTACCCCTTTTTCATTATGCTCAATTTCCTTTGTCTCAATTTGTTCCTCTTCAGGAAGAAATGAAGTCTGTGCAACACTCTTAGACACATTCTGAGAAACATCAAATTTAGACTCCATGGACTCTTCTGAAATTACAATAACCTCTGGTTGAGGTGAAGCAGGAGAGGTCTTACATCCTTTCCTTGTGGAAACTCTTCTTGGCACTGGTGTAGCTGCAAGAGGTGTTCTTGTAGCCTTCCTTTTTTGGACTGTCTAGAGGGTTCTGCCTTGCCAGAGGATGATGGTGAACTAGTGATAGCAATAGGTGTTGCTATAGGAGAGATGGCTGGAGGGGAAGATGCTACAGGAGAAGAGCATTGCCTTTTCTGAGAACAAGGGTCAGACTCTAGGGTTTGTTCCACCCCAGATGACTCTCCTACCTTTTTTTTTCCCTTCTCTCGCCTAGTGGTAGACCTAGTTTGTACCCGAGTAGAGGATTTTGGTGTGAGAACTGTAGGACCACGTGCTACAAGAGTAGATGACCCTTGCCCTATTCTTCTACTAGTAGACATAATTTTCTCTTTCTTTTTTGAGGTCGTGGGGTAAGTACCCTAGGGGGTTATGGAATTTTCAAGCTCTTTTGGGCAATGAATTATTGCCAAGAAAGAGGTGAGACATCCCTCAAAAAGTGTTCAATCAATAATTTGATAAGGCCATGGTGAGCAATAGAATTATCTTTCCCCTATTGGGTTCCATGGGCACTTTGTTCCAAAAAATTTAACAAGAAGTTTGTAACATTTATAGGTAACCCATGCCTCATATGACTTAACAATTTGAAATGGTAAGAATGCAGGTAAGAGAAACAACCTTCACATGTTAAATACCTAATTATGTAAGCAACATATTCTGGATAAGGAGGAGACAATGATACTCGCTTGCATCCCTTCTTGAAGACTTCCAAAGGTCGATTAGTGGGTATTGAAAATTCAGTCCTTTCAGAGGCAGCATCCGAAGAAAAATTTTCTCCAACGGCTGGAAGCCTGGTTACTTCAACAATTATTTCTTCAGTTACAACAACCGTTAGACCCCATATAGTAGCCTCCCCTTTAGAAAGGGTTCTCAAAAATTCACCAGCAGCCTCCTCATCGAAAGTATTTAAACTCAAGAAGTAGTTCAACCATCCATAGAGGCTGAATGCCTAGATTGTTTGAGGATTTTGCAATAATAACTCATGAGCTCTAGGCTCATGTCACACCAGCTGACCACCCATGTTCATAGTTTTTCCTTAGCTAAACTCAACTCCCTACTTAAAATTCAAAAAATTTCCTCTTTGTTTCCCTTTTTGTTCTAGTTTTTTCTTCTGTCGTGTTGTCATATTTCTCTCTTTTCTAAAAATGAACTTTTTGAACAAGCAGTTTTGGTTGTAATTTACAAGAAAAATATGCAATGAAAAGGACATGCGATCATATTTGGAAATTACCAAAAAAATAATAAAGAAAGGTTATCTAAGCAGTTGTGGCAGCGGTGAAAAGATAGGTTTTAAAAAGTGGATTACACCGCCCCCTACTTAGAGTATGACATGTGTCCTCACATGTACTAAAGAATAGGTGGAGATCGAGTAATAATAACTGGTACATAAATAGTCATAAATGAATAGAAGAAAATGAATCAAATATGCGATAACAAAAGATATGGCATACCTTCGATAAATTCATGTACGTGTTAAGAAAGATGACGACTTCTTCATGAGTTGACAGTTGGGAATGATATCATAATTAAAGGTGATACAGATGAATGAGGTGGATGGGTGATGTGGGTAGATGAGATGAATGGATGGAATGGATGGATGGGATGGATAGATAGAAGATAAAGAAGTGAGATGTGGCGACAAGTGAAAATGAAGAAAAAGGAGTTTCCTTAAAAAGAAAACCTTTATTATGAGCATGCTTTTCAAAATTATGGTGAAGCTGCGGGAGAAAGGCTAAAGCCTTTGGCTGCAGGAAGAGTAGCGATAGGATCCTAAACAAACTGCTGCATGAATTCTTCTTTTGAGACTGGTTTATGGTACAACCGGAGGCGGTGTCCATTAACTAATACCTTGAATCTAACATGATCAATTGTAACAAGTTGAACTACACCATTATCAAATACATTCTCAATTTCATACGGCCCCAACCATCTATTCTATAATTTTCCTAGACTATCCTTATACCGTGAGTCATAAAGCAAAGCCCAGTCTCCTACTTTGAATTTCTTTTCCTTAATATATTTATCATGCCACCTTATTCGCTGATTCTATATCATCTTAGTGTGCTGCAGGGCATGCTTTCGGAGTTCATCCAGAGCATTCAGTTGCATGATTCTGTCCTTTTGTGCATTTGTTAAATCCATGTCTAGCTCTAGTGTTGTTCAAAGAGTCTTATGTTCAAATTCTATTGGCATCACAAATGTTTTACCATACACCATTTCAAAAGGTGTAAATCATGTAGCAGTCTTTCAGGTAGTACGATAGGCCCATATAGCTTCTGGTAACCTTGTGGCCTAGTCCTTCCTATGCAAATCTACAATTTTAGTCAAAATGGCCTCTATGTCTCTATTGGCAACCTCAACTTGGCCATTGGCCTGGGGGTGATAAGGAGTTGATTTCCTGTACCATATATTGTATTCATTGACTAAAACTGTGATAAGTGTAGAAGTAAATTGTGCTCCCTAATCTGTCACTATCTCCCTAGGAACACCAAACCTAGTAAATATTTCCTCATAGAGGAATTCATCCACTTTATTATCCCTAGCATGTTTCATAGGTTTAGCTTCTACCCATTTTGTGACATAATCTGTGCACACAAGAATGTAGGACTTACCATTGGAAGGTGGGTCAATTGGTCTCACAAAATCTAGTCCCCATTTGTTGAATGGTGTAACTACAATTTGTGGAAATAGTGGCATTTCATCAGAGTGAGTTGGTGTTCCCATCCTTTGGCATCTATCACATCTCCTTGTATACATGGTTGCATCTCTATGCAAAGTTGGCCAATAGTAACCAGTATTTAAAATTTTCATTGTTGTTCTTTTGGCAGCAAAATGTCCACCACACGGCTCATCATGGCTTGCATGTAGTATATCATGAGTGTCCTCTAGTACACATCTCCTCATAATGTGATCTAGCCCTGTATAAAATATACAATCTACAATCCAAGAAAAGTTAAAATATTTCTCTACCAATAATCTCTTTTCCTTAGGGGAGAATTGAGGAGGAGTTCTTTCTGTTGCTAGATACTTTGCTATATCAGCATACCATGGATGAATAACCTTGATTGAAAACAAGTGCTCATCAGGAAAAGAGTCTTCAATAAGTGCATAATCATCTTGCCTTTGAATTCTAGAAAGGAAATCAACAACTACGTTGGCTTTACCTGGCTTGTCTACAATTGTAATGTCAAATTCCTACATCAACAATAACCATCTTGCCAGTCTCCTAGATATTGAGCTTTTGTTCATAAGATACAGAATTGATACATGATCAGTGTGGATAAATATCTGATAACAAGTGATATAATGCTTGAATTTATTAAGGGCATAGATGATTTCCAACATTTCTTTTTCTATAATAGTGTAGTTGAATTCAGCCCCTTGCAGATTTTTGCTTATGTAGTAGAGTGCATGTTCAGTTGATCCATCCTTTTGCCCTAACATTGCTCCAATTGCATAATGTGATGCATCAGTATGAATATGAAATTGGAGTGACCAATCAAGTCCTTTCAGAATAGGTGCCTGTGTGAGGGCGACTTTCAAGTCAAGAAATGCTTTTTCACATTCCTCTGTCCAGGAAAACTCTGCATCTTTCTTTAGCAGATTGTATAAGGGGCCTGTTATTTGGTTGAAGTCCTTGATGAATCTTCTGTAGTATCTGACATAGCCTAGAAAGCTCCGTACCTTTTTCTACTTAGTAGGAGAGGGTAACTTAGAGATGTTCTCAATTTTAGCAAGATCAACCTGAATTCCTGCAGCAGAAATATAGTGACCGAGCACTATTCCTTCCTACATCATCATGAAGCACTTTTGACTATTTAGTGATAGGTTGTGAACTTCACATATCTATAGTACTTTTCCAAGTTGGCTTGAGCTTACTCAAATGTTGTACCATAAATAGTAAAGTCATCCATCTATATTTCCATGCAATCATATGAGATATCTGAGAAGATGCTTATAACTTCCCTCTAGAAGGTTGCATGAGTATTACAGAGACCAAAAGGCAAAACTAAATAGGCAAATGTTCTCCAAGGGCATGTAAAAGTAGTCTTTTCCTAGTCCTTAGGAGAAATCTTGATTTGATTGTATCCACTGAAGCCATCCAAGAATGAGAAGTACTTCTTTCCAACTAAATTATCCAGAACTTGATCAATAAATGGAAGAGGAAAGTAATCTTTCTTCGTTGCTAAGTTAAGTTCTCTGTAATCTACATAGACCCTCCATTTTTCTCATTTCTTAGGAACAATGAGCAATGGGGAAACCCATTGACTATCAAAGATTGGGAAGATAAAGCCAGCTATCAACATTTTCTATAATTCTTTTTTAACAATCTCTCTCAAAGTTGGATTGATTCTTATTTGAGGCTGCCTGACAGGTTTGAAGTCATTGTTAATATATATGCAATGTGTATAGAGTTTTGGGTCTAAACCCTTCATATATCCATAGTCCTATGCAAAAGTTGACTTATGACTAGTAAGCATTTTGATCATAGATTCGTGTTGCTTACTAGTGAGGTTTTTATTAATGCACAAGGTTTTTCCTGTAGCTACCTCAACTTGGGAGGTTAATTCTATCATAGATACTTCAAAAAGAAATAGCATGTCTACCTCATGGGGTAGTAAAGTGTGTAAGCAATCAGTTGTTGTAGGATAATGAGCTGATGTGGATGGAAGAAGAATAGTCTGCAAGGAATGTAGTTTTTTCTCACAATGAAAGTATTTAGTACCATAGTTATTCAGTAGGATATTGAACAGTATATCTTCTTCTTCTTGCTGTGCAATGAAAGGCTCTCTGGTAATCAATATTAAATTGGCCATAGATTTCATTTCTTCCTCTTCTCCCAAATCTGGCCAAGCAACATCTCTAGACTCAAGTTGGGGCAGTGCTGGAGAATAGAGGGTAAGTTTCTTTGTGCTATATCCATCAGATATTGTCATGTCACCTGACTTACAACCAATGCAAACATCAGCAGTAGCCAACCAAGGCCTTCCTAGAATGACAGGGTATCCCTCCAATGATGCCTTTGGAGATAAGACCATGAAATCAACAGGGCATTCCCAGGAATCCAAGGTGACTACCAAGTCTTCGACTACCCCATCAGGTTTGATAGTTGAGCTATCAACAAGCTGTAATATTGTAGGTGTAGTTCTTATTTATGAAATATTAAGTTTTACAACTAGGTCCTTTGTCATGACATTGATAGTTGCACCAAGATCTACTAAAACATTCTTAATTTGCAACCCATTAACATTTATCTCTATAACAGGACTTCCTAGATCTAAATATTTTGGGATGCTAAGCTTCTGTAGCATTAAGTTAGAGAGTTGACCTATTACATGGATAGTTTGAGCGTCTTTCTTTTTCCTCCCCGATTTCTTCAAACATGCCTCCTTGATGGCCTTGCCATAGATAGGTACTTCTTTGATTGCTTGGAACAAAGAAATTTTCACACATATATGCTTTAGCTGGTCAAGGATATTAAAGGTGGATTCCTCTTGTTTCTTCACATATACACCTTCCAATCTTTGTGGGAAAGGAGGGGGCACTTTACCACATGACTTAGGTAATGATGGGATCTGAACTGGCTAATTTGGTTGGGCTTGGTCACTGATATCTTCTTCTTCTTAGTCAGCCTCCTTAGATGGTAATTTTGAGATTATGGGAGGAGATGTTGTGGGAAGTACGGTTCCTGAACATAAATTAATATTATTTAGGTTAAGAGCATAGGCAGGCTGATGATTAGGATCAGCAAAATAGACTTGCTGCTACTGCTTGAGCCGGTAGTTGGGTTGATTTTGGATTCTGACCTTGATTAGCTGCAAGAGGTGGCATAATGGTTTGCTGCTGGGGTTGCTGCAGGAAACCTATGGTCAGATTTGACCATTGTTGGCCTCCTCTCAATTGGTTAGGTTGCTGCCAATTCCCTTGTGGAGGCTGCCACTAGCTTTGCTGAGGTGGTTGCCAGTTCCCTTGTGAGGCTTGCCAATGGTTTTGTTGGGCATTTGTCCAAGGGTTATTCCACTGAGGTTGGGAGTATGGCCCATAGTTTGGAGGGTACTAATTTTTCCATTGACTATTATATGAACCAAAATTTTGCAAAGAATCCTGAGGCATACCTTGTCTTGGCACCCATGGCCTCCTTTGTGCAATAAAGAAGACTTGGTCATCATCCCCTTCTATCATCTTAAAATTAGTAGGCAACTGTTTAGCCTCCATGTTGGCCACCATCTTGCATCTACAGTCATGTTTCTTCTATCTACAATGCGGACAAAACTCAGCCAACATTGCTTCAGCTTCCTCATGTTTCTTCTAAGCTTGCATAGTGTACAACTATGTAGCCATGTTGTTTATGATTTTCTGCTTGAAATCAGATAGCAAATTTGTGATCTCTATTAGGGAAACTCCACTGGAAAAAGACTTGCCCACTGAAGCTTGATGACCTCTACCTTTCTTCACATTTGCTTGGGAGTAATTAAGACATATTTTCTTAATATCACGCCAAGGTAGTTGGGTTATATCACCTCCTCCCATTAGGTCCAGAGTGTCTATATAGGCATCACTGATTCCTCTTAGAAAAAGTAGTTTTTGAGAGTCTTCATTGAGAGTATGATTTGAGTTCTTTTTCAGAGAAAACAAGAATCTTGAGATGTAGTCTTCTAGGCTTTCATCCTCCTTTTGTTGAATTTTGAATATATCATCTCCCTTACTTCCACTCTTACAATATTCCTTATATTTCTCAAGGAATTTTGTTTGCATGGCTGCCCAACTATCAACAACACCTCTTCCCAAACTCATGAACCATCTAAGAGCTCCTTCCTTGAAGGTGGAAGGAAACAATTTCAACTTGTGTGCATCTAAAGTGTAATCATAATTGCGACAGAGGATATCAAACTCAAACAAGAAATTTTCTGGGTCCTCCATAACTAGGCCATAGAACTTGGAAAGTAATAAATAAGGAATATTTTTAAGGTTATCAGCATCTCGCTGAGGAACAATGGGAAACCCAAAAGCAGGAGGTGGATTAGGTGGATTATTTGCCATATTTTCTTGATGGAATATCAGAGCGAATGAATTTTCCTCAGATTCTTCATCAACTGGGTCAAATGGTAGTTCAACAAACAAGTTTTCAGGGAGAAACCTTCCCAGTGCGTCTCTTCTTCTATGCATGCAATAGAATGAATGGCAATTTGAAGGATTTTGAAATTTTTTGATTAACAAACTAAACTAATGCTAAAAATGACTTCTGACAAGTTCTTATCTTCACACCAAAAATGGTCGTACCCACAAAAAGGATATGAAAATCACAGTAAAACCTATCCTGGGAATCAGACATTCCAACAGGTGACTAATATCTCTTTATGGATGTTCATTTACTTGTCAAACCAGGGAACGTATACTTTGAATGGAGCAGCACAATATATGCACTAAGAACTAGTTTCAGTCACAACTTAACAGAAGTAAATAATTGGAAAGAATTATATCTACGCTATAGGAAGGTAATGCAAAGTTCTCTTAACTCAACCATGATTTAACCAAAGTAGAAATCATAACAGCTACGACTGAGACACAAACTATGAACTGGCCTTATCCTGCAGGAACATGCATAGGGATGGATTTCAAATGTTGCAAAAACAATATAAGATTGAGTTTGTACGAAAACTTCAAAGATGAAATCTAGCTGATGATCAACAAAAAAAGAACAACTAACTAACTAGCTACATATACTTACTAAGTGAGCCCCCTTAGCAAGAATCTACTAATTGCACAAGTGTTGAACTTAGAACTTCATCAAAATTTATTCATAAACTCAAAATGGTATACATTGCTTTGTTGATATGAAAACTAACAACAAACTCTATCTCTTGTCATACAAATTCTGCTTTTTATTATCATCATATTGACTCTTACATGATATCTTCTATCTCCCTATCACTATGCTTATATCTTAATTCTAACCATCCTCTGCTCACTTGTGCAAGAGGAGCACTTATTTAAAGTCAGGAGAACAACTAACTAACTAAACCTAACAAAGAAAGACATGGAAGTAAAATGTATCCCAAAATCGAGGAACAGACTTCATAAATGAAATTATCCGTTCAACCCGATCCAGAGAGAATCTAGCGCTCCACTCTTTCTAGATTGACTGTCATTAAAAAACCTTCCCAATGGTTTCGGTTAAAGAGTCTTTGCCAAATCTTCCTTGAAGTCATGCAGGAAATAGACTTTACTGCAAGGCCGAGATCGGTTGCGCTTGACTCGATCATTCTTTCTTCAACAACCTATGAAACACAAGGTAACATATGCAAAAGAAAAGGAACATGGCACATATACATAATATCCATTCATTAATCACATATTTAAATCTATTTTATCATTCAAAAACTATATGCAATATACCAGTCATTTAGGGAGTCAAACGGGGTAATAAATATAGATAAGACAACACGATAGGCTGTAGGAACATGAAAGTGTATTGCTACAAAATATCCCAATAAAAGGTTTCAAAAGAGTTTAAACAACCATGAATAACAAAAGTAAAGGTATTAAAAGTTCATCATGATATCCAAACTATGAGCACATTTTGGGCTCATCATAGGGGATTGATCATTTGTGTGACATGTCTTGATTGATTGATTCTATTAGAGAACATCATAATAAGCTCAACAAATATTTAATGAACAACAATAATGTGTTGGCATTAGAGAAATCAGCAAATCAAATTCAAAAAATAGTCTACAAAGCTAGTGACAATGTTTTGACATCAAAAGGGGTTACTAATTGGCTTGCTACATCAATGGCATTGTCATCATTCATTGAAAATTGTTGAAGAATGCATTAAAAAAAGGAATATTTTCATTTGGTTGTAGATAAGATGAAGAAGGTGGATGAAAAATTAAGAAACTTCACAGAGCTTGGTTTTCTAGAGGATTTTGACACAAATGAGCAATTTTTTGGAAAGAATGATTTCAGAAATAAGATGGAGGATGCAAGTAAGATTGATTTGGACTAGTTTCCTCAAAACCCAGATGTGGTGAACTATTTCCATCAAACCATTTCTAGCCCTGAATGAAAAATTGACTGAAGAATCCAAGGAAAGTTCCAATTTGAATCATGAATTGATAACAAATATTCAAGTCAAACAACATTATTTAGAACAAATGACAATTCCACCACCCAAAGAGTGGAAGTTGCTAGAAAAGGTGATGCAGTGATTTGATTTTTGTTAATATGAGCTTCCAAGTTCTAACTCAGCTCTGTGCAGAGTTGTCTTTGAGCAATATTTTGCATTTCCAATACCTTTTTATATGTATTACTTCATGTGATAATCAATTTAAAAGCTCAAATTTAGACTTCGGTAATGTGTTGATGTTCAATTATCTGTATTATGGGTTTGGCCAATGCCGTTAGGATATTTTGGGAAAAGCATTGATTTTCCTCATTAGAGCGAAAACTCTTTTATGCTTTCAAGTTTTTTTTACAGTTACCTTTCAATATACAAAATCACATGGTGAAGTTCATGTAGATATAATCTTTGTGTTGTCGTGTATGGATTTATTCTTTTAATTCTAAATATCTTTCCAACGGTTATTTATGTTGGTGTTTTGGATGTTTAATAGATTGCATTGCTATCAGATGTTTATCTTTGAATGAATGCTTATGGCAATGGTTGATTTTAGTTAAATAAATTTATTTGTTATGAAGTGATTAAAGTCTTTGTACTTTTTTTTATATTTTTATATTTCATATTGGTATGCCTTTCAAAGCTTTCTAGTTAAAAGCAACACTTTTCTTTTTTTTTTGGTTAAAAGCAACCTAAATTTCTTTTCTTTCTAGTTTAAGCTTTTATTGTTTAAGTTGTGTGGATGCCTTAAAGCCTTTATAAGTTATTTATGTTGAACTATTAGCTTATAACTTATAAGTTATGGATGTTAAACTATTAGCTTTTGTTCAACGAATGGAATAATAATATTCCTTTCAATTATTTAACAAAGATTGTGTGAATGGAAATGCAATAGGAATTTATAAGTAGTTAGTAGGAATTTATGAAGGGAAGATATTTTTGGTTTGCAAGGTAGTTAGTAGGTATTCAAAAAAGGTGATAAATGTAATTTTGACAAAATTTTTGATTTTGATGTAGTTGTTAAGGGCTAGCAATGAACTCACTCTAAATAAACTATAATTTTGGAGAAATTGGGGTAAAGTAGTTGAATATCTGAAGGATAGATGGTTATTTAGAAAATTTTAGGAAATGATGTAATATGGATTTTTAATCATTAAAGAAAAAAATATTATTACCAATCAAAAATAAAATATCATGAACTACAATGATTCACAATTTCATTGAATATAATATTAAATGTCTTCAATTACAATATTGAACAATGGAAACTGATCCATGAAGTATAGTATAATTATAAATACCTAAAAGATGATAATTCTCTTTCATTTCCCAAATGGAGTCAAGGTCGTCAAACTAATTTTCATCATCACATAAAGTAAAAGACTCATCTTGAATTTGATTATGATTCTTCTCTTCATTTTTTTTGCCTTCGCCCTATTTCTCAAATCCAACATTCATTGTGTGATTTGTGTCACTGTCAAGGTCATTTGTCCAAGTATGATTGCAATTTCCATTGCAACTACCACTAGTACCAACGTTTGGAATTGGAGTGTTGCACTACTAGGTCATTCTTTCACATGTGGACCTCTATATTGTGAGTTCCCTTTCAAAAGGAAAATTAGAGAAATTATACCGAATTCCTTTCAACCTCAAGAAATTTTCCAAATTCTTGTCTAGTTTTTTTCTTAACTTTGATTTCAAAAACCCCAATGTACTGAAGACTCTCTCATCCTCCATTGATCCCAATATCATTTTTTGACATTTAAATCAACAAGTTTGAAATATTTTGATATTAAACAACGCAATATTTCACTTTGTCCTAAGTTTGTCCAAACATTTTTTATTAATCCTAGTTCAAATGCCTTCTCCTTTCCCATGGATTTATACTAGTCCCTCATAGCTATTACAAAACTCCTAGATTTTTTTCTAAGCTTGGCTTCAATTAAAATTCCTTCTATTTTATGCTCATCATATGTTACACTTTATGAAAATTGTTCGATCAATATTTTTACTTGATAATGAAAGTATTTTGGTTTCTCTCAGTTTTCCCAAATTTGAGGATACACAATACCTATGGCTTCAAGTATTTCATGTCGAGGGAATATTTCACATGTCTTTGAGGAAATAAATTTTTCAATTTCCTTCAAATTATCACCAATATATTTAACAATTCCTTAAAAATATTCCTCCTTAATAGCTACTTCTATGCTATAGTGCCTAGATGTCTTACAATGGTACATTGGTATCTCATATCCATGTGCATAGACACATAAGTGACCACTTGCATTAAACTATAAATAATTATCAGGATTATTCAAATCAGTAGTTTTCTACCACATGAAATAATTTGGGCCATCTTGTGTTAGATCTAGATATAGATGATTGAGGGCCAAGCATGTATGTTTACGCAGATTGGCATATTCATTAATATACATAGTTTTGTCTTGGGCTTTCTTCACAAGATTTTTCATCTCATCCAACATGGGGAGAAGAATAGATAAAGTAAAGAGTGTCTTTATATCACTTAACCTATGTAAAAGGTTAGGAGCTTTGTCTACTATGTTGCAATGCTCATACAACACTCTAATCAAGGATTTATATTCTAAAAGAACTCGTTGCATTGGTCCATGTAGGGAGATCCATCTGGTATTCACATGCTTGAGAATCTTGTTTCCTGGTGTTATTCCCTTAGCAAAATTTTGAAATTCTACAAAATATTTTGGACTTCGACAGAAGTATGCATGGATCTCATAGACTAGATTTTCAACTTTTGATATTATAGGAAACTTGCTTACAATTTTGAATGCTAAATTCATTCTGTGGGCCATGTAGTGAATGCAAAGCATCATGGTACACAATTAGTGTAGCTCCATCAACTCCTACACACACCAACTTTTTGGAAATTTTCAACTCATCCATACCTACAATTTCATTCAAAGATTTCTTGACTAGTTCAAATATATTTTGTGATGTTGAAATTTCCTTCATTTTATGAACACAGAGAAGATGAGCTTGATGAACATTGCATTCTATAGTATACAAATGCATACAAAGCCAAGAAGTATTGTCTACTGTAGTAACTTCATCTCAAGATAATGCAATGAAACTTGAATCTTTTACTTTCTCCTTTAAATCTTCCTTTTCAACTACAACAAGACATTTAACACATTCCCATCTAGCATTTACTAACCAATGTGAGAAGGAATAGTGGGAAACATTAAAAAAAGATAATAAACAAGAATATTCTAGGTAGTCTGTAATAGGACGCCCTCTAGACAAAATATGAAAAATAACACTCATCTAAATAGTTTGACATATTTTTTGCTTCCATTGCTTTTCCAAATTGAGCCTCAAGTGTACCTTTACATGCAAAAATGTTTGAAATTGTTTTTTTCATGCTCTTCATAATCCATGGCATACCTAATATGAAGACATTGTTCCTTTGATTTCCATCGTATGACTGATTGTTCCTTTTTATCTATGATTTTTTTTCATAAACTTTACTATTATGCTTTTCTATAGTATCAATCTTTAGCTGCAATGTCTTGGCCCTTCCACACTTCCAATTATAAATCATACATTTTTCCAATGTTTCCTTTTAAATATCATTTAAATTTTCAATCCCACTAGTACCATGCATGGGTACTTTGACAACCAACCAAGTTGAAAATTTCTTGTCATTTCCCACTCATACCCCATTTTTTATTTGATTCTTTTCTTGCTACCAACATCATCATCTTCATTAAAGTCAATTATCTCATTCTGGCTAATTAGGCCCAGGGTATCCCTTGGAACTTCTTCTCTAGTATTGCTATCCTCATTTGATACATTTTGATTTAATTCAATGATAATATCAACTTCACCTTTTGGTGGCGGTGAGGTATTGTGAATGTTACCAATATTTGGTGAAAGAGTTGATGATGTAGCTCCATCTTGACTTGATGGATCAAAATTTTTGGCAATTCCAATGTAAGATTTTATGGTACATCTAAGTTTTGGAATTTTTGTGGCCTCCCAATCTCTTCACCACCCAAAGGAGTAGCATGAGCCTCTTCACCACCTTGAGGAGCTTAGGGAGAGGCAAGAGTCTCTTCACCACCCTAAGGAGCAGTAGGAGCCTTACCATGCTGAGGAATAGTAGGAATCTCTTCACCATGCTGAGGAGTGACAAGAGCCTTACCCTTGTTGCTTGAGTCACTCGACATATTGATCTCTCACTTTGAATAAAAAATGGAAAAGTTTTCTTCTTGTTTAAGAAGGAAAGAGAATCTAGATCCCATTCCCTACTCAACATCATCTTTAAGACTAAAGAAAGAATAGAAAAGAGATAAAGAAAAATTATTTTTATAACACTATGAAGAAATGATCACTCACCTTTAAGTGTACATTTTCGGCTTACACAGAATTTTGAGTCGAGAAGTAGAACATTAAAATTGAACAAATTATGCAAGAATAAATGACACTTTCAATTGCATTTATATGAATCCATATTTTGAAAATTTGATAGGATTTTTAAATGGTACATTAAAAATTTGGAAAATTTTGCATGCTTATACAACGATATGTTGCAATTTTCAAGGTGAAATGTGTCCTCAAATGTAATTATTTTTTAATGTTACTGGATAAATAGGTCCTCATAAGCAACTATTTATAAATTTTATTTCAAAAAATGGGTCTTCACAAGAAACTTTTTGTAAATTTTAATTGGTGAAATGTGTCTTGATACAATGTTATTTTAATAGTATTGGTGAATATGTATGTGTTTTATTACATACTTCTAGGATTCTAGGAAAAAATATTAGTCGATCCATTTGAAACGTGTGGTTTGTGTGAGCATCTTTTTAAATCTGCAAACACTAATCTCAAACAAGGGTTAGTACCTACAAATCCTTCAAGAACACTCCTATGAAATACCTTGCAAATGCTCCAAAATGCAACAAAGGATAAAAGAAAACCATAAGCATAATGAAAACACTCAAAAACTTACCTATTCCATAGTGGATTGGTGTCACATGTGCTAGTGACCCTTTCCCACCCTTGATCAATAACTAAAATGATGAAATGCAAATGGAGATGATAAGCAAGATGAGTTCTCAAAATAAGAGAGTAACCTTGCATAAAACTTGTGTAGATGATGGAGTTGTGAAGGATTTGCTCAAAGTTGAAGCTTCTATTTAAGGATTTTCAAAATGCTAAGTGTTGAAGAGAGACCAATGTGGGACAAAGATCAAGACAATAAGATAAGGCCACTTGTCAAGTGATGATAGGCTAATGGTTGTGCAAGATTTGGGAAGAGTGCCCATGAGAGGGAGAATTTGAATTCAAATTTTGCAATAAATTTAGAGAGGGGGACAAGAAAGAAGAGCAATAAATGCAATGTTGGAGGGATCAACATGTCATGTTGAGGGAAAATCTTGGATTGAATAAATCAATAAATTGATTTATATGTGCAAGTGGCTAAATATAGAGAATGCAAGTGGGTGAGATTAGCATTAGATTAGGATTAATTAGCTAGGATGATGATTAGGATGAGTTTGACCTCTTTGACTTAGATATTTGATTTATTTAAATCAAGAAGGATGGAATATGGATAATGATGGATGTTTGATTTATTTGATTAAAAAGGTTGATGATATATTTTATTTATTTGATTTAAGCTGATGAATTTAGGAGATTGATAAATAAACTTGATTTATTTTCTGAATTGGATGAATATGACCTAGTTGAATGCATTGTCAATTTGCCATGTCTACATTTTGCCCCTCTTTTAAGCAATGTACTTGTTTTGTTGGTTCAAAGAATAAACTTTCCACAATAAAAATAAAAAAAATTCTGATTTTTTGGATGCCCCAGTGGAAAGTACACTGGTACATTGCCCCCTCGAGAGATCGAGCAAAAATATTCAATTTGAGGGTCAATCTCACGATAAAGAGTTTCAAAATGGATGGTTATGGACGATGATGCAAATGCGATGATTTCAAGATGCTTAGAATAACAAATCTATATTATCCTAAACAACTTAAATGATGATGTGATATGAGATGGATGAGATTGATGATGTGATATGTTGTGATTATGCAATGGATGATTTATGAGATGCTTACACTAACAGATCTATATTATGATGATGATTATGCAATGCATGTGAAATTGATCGATGTTTCCTATGATGTATGATATGGATGATATGTGGTATGCTAATAGTTTTGTGGATGCAAGATGGATGCATGATGGATGCATGATGGATGCATGATGGATGTATGGTGATGATGATTAACTATTTATGCTGTGATGTTAGTGCGGAAGATGAAGAAATTAGATGATGATAAGAGGATCCAACAAGCCAACATTATGAGAGATGATGATGAGAAATGATGATAAGAAATGATGATGATAGATGGATGATTTGCTTATCAAGGATTGGGATTTTTGAAAGGGTCACTTACTTTATGTTTGATAACACGCCTAAGCATGATGCATCAAGGTATAAAAAACCAGGATGGTGTTGTACTTAGTGTGATGGAATTCGACTCGACAAATAGATAGGAGTATTCTTGTTCACACCTGACATACGAAAACCTTGCTAGGATGTACTTTGGAAGTTTTAAACACCTCGGACCAAAACATGGAAAGGTATAACCAATCAATGCAATAGTCAACAAGCTGTTCGAAACATCCTCCATACATATCTAACAAAGCAAGTATTTGCCAAGTTATTTTACAAGAACATCCAACAAGCACAGCAGAAAAAAGAATGATGATTGTTGCCCCATTCCTATCTCTCTAAATCCTTCGTTCGGATATCATCAAGAGGTCCTTGGAATGAGCACAATAAGATAAATCAAAAGAAAAGATCAAGTATTCAAACAAGCCAATGTTCTTCATATCTGTAGCCAAAGTGATTTGTTTTGATAGGATAAGAATCTAGTTGATATCCAAAATGATGCCCATTGTCAGAATGATATATCCTAGGACATGCATTGTATAGGATGATGATGGTTTGATAAGTTGATTGATAGGCTATTGATATAAGGTTGACTGACATGTTTGAAAATGATTGAGACTTTGATTTTGTTTTAAAGATTTGTTGCTTCGATTTTGATTTTACGATTGAAGTTTGCTTTTGCTGACTATTGTGATTGTTTCTATTTGTGTTGCCAAAGGATGAAGGTGATGATCAATTTATTATGGATGATTGATTATTTTGAGTGAAAGAGAAATGGGATAGGTGGATTTTTCAAATATTTGGATGTTTTTGACATTTTTGGAATTTTTTGAGGCTGTTTTTGGTGTTTTTGGATTTTGTGATGTTTTTGATTTTTTGATTTTCTTATGTTTTTGGATTTTGATGTTTTTTGAATGTTTTTGGATTTTTGATGTGATTCGAATGTTTTTGGATTTTGATGTTTTTCAAATGTTTTTGGATTTTGATGTCTCAGGGGCTGATCAAAGATTAGCCTTGCCTACATTTAAGCTCAGAGATGATGTAGTTCGGATTTCAATGTTTTTGATATTTTTTGACTTTTATGAATGTTTTGGGATTTTTCCATGATTTTGATGATTTGGATATGGATATGTATGATGATATCAGTGCTCTATTTGGGATTCTATTGAAAATCAAGCTAAGGTTGATTGATCAGATTGATGGATTGATGATGATGATAGATTGTTGAGGATAAACAACAATGCAAGGATTGGTTGATCAGGATTGATGATGATAACATTATTGAGGATGCACAACAATGCAAGGATAGTGTTAACCAACACAAGGATTTGGGAAAGATATCCCTAAGATGATGATGAATTGATGATGTCTTGACTGGATTTGATTGATCATGATTGATGAGGCTTGATTTGAAACAAAAGATGTTCGAATGATTTGATGTGACATTGACTTGCAAACTAGTTGCAACTGATAGTGATTATTTGGATCGATTTTTGATGAAAGAAAAAGCTTTGATAAGGAATGTTTGTTCGTCAAAATGTGCGATGGGTTAGCGATTAGGATTTTTGCTCACAAGTGGTTTGACCAATTTAATTTCACATTTTCCAATGTTCAGATCGCCACATAAGTTGAAGGATACATATCAAAATTTATTCCTGAAGCAAGATGTAAATATCTAACCCCAATGTCTAGCAATGTATGGAATGTCACGAATGGATGCTCGGATAGGTGTATGGATGGATGGATATGGTAATCACACAAAGGATGAAAAGGATTAACTTGCAATAAGATAAGGTGTTCAGATAATGAATGCTCATTTGGATACTGCTTCATGGCTCAGATAATGCTACATAGGATAGGATCAATGAAAATGACCCATGTCAAGATGTTTACTATAAGCAAGTGCAAAGCGTGCCCCAAACTTTCATCAAGATCAAGATCACTTAGATGATGGATACAGATGGATGAAAATGGATTGGATCGATGGTTTATGGATGAATGGATTTATTATGGATAAGATGGATGGAATGCTCAATTTGTTACAGATGGGATGAGATGCTTTCATCTAAACTGGCGCACATAGATGCTCAATTCTACACATGACGCTTTTTTTCCAGGTTTTCATCATGGTCTTGCCCAAAGCACCACCCATGCAGTTTTCACTAGAGGACGATTTTTTATCTTTATTGTTTTCAATCCTTTTTCTAATTTTTTTTGGATTTTTTGCTTTTTTTATTTTTTATTTATTTTTTCTAAAGATTTTAAGCTCATGCTGAATCATGAGGTGTTTCTGATGTAGATGCCCCTGTCATAATGTGCCATCGATATCCTACTTGAAGAAGCTTCTTTGCCAAGATACGTACACTTGAATACAATTTTTGGGATTTCTAATCTGCTTCATCGATACCGAAGTTAACTTTGTTGTTGTGCACACATCACGATAGAGTGCCCTTTAAATCCTTATGATGAAGGGTCATTGCCAATACATGGTCAATGTGAGAATTAGATATCATGCGTGGAGGCATGGATGGAGTGTGTTTAGGGATAAGAGATGGATTGGTTGATAGTTTGGAATCTTTGACTCTCCAAACTTGGGAAGATGAGCAATGATGGGTGGATAGGAAAGTGTGTGTGGAATTAGGATCAACTGCTTGATACACTTTGTATGTTGCTTGAAAAGCCTACTTTTGCTTTTGTGGACCTCTTTGATGGATACTTTTCCCTCTTTTATTTTTCCCCACAGTTGCTTTGATTGATGGAGTTTGATAGGGATGATCTTTCTTTGTATTCTTTGATATCCATTTGTATTTGATTTTTCCATTATGCTTTTCCTCTTATTTTGCTTTGATGACATTCTTTGTACTTTGATTCAAATATTTCCTTTGATGTTGGTTCTAATATGTGGATGGGGTAATGGGTGGATGAAGATTCATGGTGTGACTGGTTGTAGTATTGACATCAATTTCACCATAAGGATTCTTCGTGCTCCCTATGTTGACATTTGCTTGAGACGAAGTTGCCCCCAGTATTGTTGAAGTAGTACCTTCATGCCTTGATTTTGCCTATTCTGAGAGCTCTTGCATTCTCTAATACATGACCACCCTAGGTGATGTTTCAATTTGCTGCTCTGCTAACTCTCGATTATATTGTTCTGTCTGAATAATTTCCTTGAGCGGATAATGTTGGATATCTTTATTCAAAATTTCCTTAATATGAGTTTGGGACATATTTGATCTCGATGTTGACAAATCCGTTTGATTGTAGGATTTAAGAATCTGCTCTTTTTGTGTAACACAATCTTGTTCTAGATGAAGATCATCTATGTGTCCATCCATAGAAATCATCTCATGGGTAGATGGAAGAGTAAGTGCTATGTGGATGTGATCATCTTGTGTGGATAGGAGAATATCCATTAGATCATTGTAGTATCTTGGAGATACAAATTTTTGATCTTGATTTATTTTGGGATTGCTTTTGATATGCTTTGGATCAAGCTCTTGACATGGGTCAGTTTCAAAGGATGGATCACTTAAAAATGGTGCTTGGACATCTTCATTAGACATGGTAAGTGGTTCAACATCCTAAAGTGTTGAGTTTAGGGTTCCTTTAGTATCTGTAGCCATGAGGTCGAAGGATGTCAATATGTCTTGGGAAGGACCATTGCTAGACTTTGGTGAAGGATTTTGATTATGTTTTGGAATAAATTCTTGAGATATATCCTCTAACTCATTAGGTGATGTAGAGACATTTTTGAGATAATCATTTGTCGATGCCTCATTGGATGAGATGAAAACATCTTTATTGACAGATATATCTTGATCATTATTTTCAACAATTGTGGTGGAGAGATTGACAATGCTATCATTGTCCCCAATATCAATTATCTTTTGATCAATCAGGTCTTGGATGAGATTTTTTAGTTGAATACAACTTAATGTTGTGTGTCCCTTTGTTTTGTGATAATCACAATGGTGCTCTTCATTATACCTTGGTGGCTTAACTAGGGGTTCTTGATAGTTCCCATAGATGGGGAGCTTGATGAGATTTTCTTGTACCAATTGTTGCAAGACTGATTTGATTGGTCTCCCAAGTGGTGTCTATTGTCACTTGTTTCTTTGTGAGATTTTCACTTTAAGTTGACCTTGTGGTAATTGATTTTGGAGATGTGGTTGACCTTGATGTCTAGCTTCTTGACATTGGAGATGTTGCTCTTGATGTTGTTGTGGACATGACTCAATGCTTTGATGACATGGTTCAACCAATGGAAGAGTGTATTGACTTTGGAGTGAAGATATCTCTTGGCTCAATAATTCAATTAGTTTGGCATGTGAAGCAAGTTGTTCTAGTGAAATTTGATTTTTATTTTGAATTTGACTCCCTTGATTTGGATATTGTTGGAGCAGACTCTGAATGTGCCCTTGTGGTGTTTGAATGGGAGGATGGACAAACTGATCTTAGATAATGTTCTGATTTGGGATGATGCTCAGATTTGCTAGGATAGGTTGGAATTGACCAATTTTCATGTTGGGAACATTCGTATAATTTTCAAATGTATTCATCCCAGAGTTTGTCAGATTCATGTTTTGAAAACTTGTACTTGGTGCCTTCTCATTTGGTTTGTAGGGATTTGGTGGGATGATGTTGTTCGTTTCAAGGTTCATGCATTGATTTTTCAGTTGGTGGATTTGTAGGTTTGGACTTAGATCTACCATCAGAAAAGGTATTCCAATCTTTGATTTGGGAATACTCATGCTTGTTAGACCATTCATGTTTGTCAAGGGAAATGATCCCATGTATGGATTGTATAAGTGTCAGTTTTGATAATCAATTGGCGTTGTAAGGCTTTGACAGCTTAGTTGACCTGGAGTACTCATGATATATGGATCGAGTTTATATTCCATTTTCCTCTTGTGTTTTGACCTTATTTGCAAAAGTGACCTCTAAGGTGTTTAGGACAAATGACAAGATGAAGGATGAAAAATGGTGGATGATATGAGTGTTGAACATTTAGGGACTTTGGATCAATGCTAGACTTAGGGATTTTGATTTTGATTGTTTGATGTGGATGATGAGCTTGTAAACCCTAAGATGTTGGATGTGGTCTTAGGATGAATTTGTTCAAAGGACCACTAATTCAACTAAATGTACAAGAAAGGATGCATTCCCATACATCTAACTAAACGAGGTGATTTTGATTTTGATGATGCACCTAAGTCTAGAATGATGTTTTCAAAAGCTCTAAAGTTGTTTGGATGGATGAAGATGATAACTGTTTGGAGTGGATGAGGTGTTTGATTTGATCCTAAGAGACTTAGAGAGACTTTGTTTACTAGGCCAAGGTATTGAAGAACACACTTTTCTCTATGAGCAATCAAAAAGACCAATATGACCAAAAGATATCAAGCACATGTGTGGGGTCCAATTTGATATCTTTGCTTAATGAGTACACTTTACCACAAACACACTTCTTGATTAGGTTTCAAACTGAATGTCCAATGTCACAAATTCTTCTCATCCCACAAAGTGTTATGTGGAAGTTCCAAGAAATCAAGACAACGGTTGCCTAATGTTGACCTTTGTAGGAGCAAATTAATATGTAAACACAATTACTTAGAAACCTCTAAGAACATAGTCCCAAGGGTAAGCAATAGTTCTTGGGTTTTGTCAAAGGTATTTTCTCTAAGGGGTTTGTAATTCTGATGATGATGTTGAATGATGGTTTTCCAATATTTTTGATAAACACACTATGTTTTCAAATGAAGAACAAGTACAAGCCCTATGGATGTGAAAGACAATATTTGTTGAATTCCCACTTGGACAAGTCCAGCTACGCTTATCTTTAGCAAATGGTTAGACGCTTGACCCCACTGGCTCACCTCCACAGCTCTTTAACGTCAATTGGGGCAGCGAAGCATCAACACCCATGAAACTCCCATGGCATGTTTTCCATTTCTACTAAAGAGTGTAAAAGTGTGGGGCGGCTTCATAATGACCATTCTTGCACCAACAAATAGATTAAGGATTTTGGAAAATTCTAGCACATGGGTTCTAGTAAGGACTTTTCATTCGTGGAGATTGACCCACTCAACAAGAGTCCCCTTTCAGATCCATCTTGTCGGAATCAACCATGTGATATTGGCATTTCTTCCAATATCCACATTTATATCCCAGCTGAAAATACTCTTGGCTTTAGAGTGTTACCAGTTGAGTCGTTCCCTTGGGTGAGTACTTTTTCCCCAAGGCAGGCCCTCTAGGATAAACAAAAGCGAGTAAAGACAAAATTTGTAACTCAATCAGTCTTTGATGACACAAAGAAAGAGATTATACAGAAAAATGCCCCTACTCACACTCGCACAAGATATTGTTGAATTTTAAACCCAAATTGAAGTGTGTATGGGTAATTATTTACACAACATAATGTCACAAAAAGAATTTTGATTCTCAAGATCATCGTGAGGTGCGAGAGAAGTGCATACGTCTTTTGGTGATATTACTTTGTATAAATAATTACAAAAAAATGAAAGCACACATTCATTTTATCCTTCCAAAGCAATTGTGAGTTCGTTTTAAGCACCAAGATGAAGTGTGAAATTTGCCTTGTTCAATTTTAGTCCAAAATCAAAAAGCTAGTATGTTTGTAAGGTTCAATTTTAGCCAAATTTTGAAAGATAATCAATGATCTAGTTGGCCTAAAATAGAAAATTAAAGCAATAAATGGACACTCTAGGTTGTTTCAATAAGCATTAAGAAATGCTTTTTCAAGGTCAATGTCCACTTTGTCAACTCACATTCGCTTATGATTTATCCATCTTGGTGAGAAGTACCTACAAAAGCACAATGGTTATACATCAAAGAATTTAAAGGCACCCCATATGATCAAGATAAATAATCATGATAGCATGTTTAATACATCAATTCATATTAAGCATGAAAACTAATCTAAAAGTTTTATATCAAAAGACTACACCCTTCGCTACAACTTTAGATCTTATGATGTTAGCTCAAAATATTTGCACTAAATCAGACTGAGCAGTAAGATCAATTCAATTTATTGCTTTGACCATTTATTTGAAACATCCAAACATGTAGTATCCCAAACACTTTACGAAATGATAATGCCAAACACCACTTAATGAATATGCTGATGACATATAGCTAGACTTCAAATAAAAGATAATAATGCAGCCCACAGTCCATGGAATTTTCCTCGGCCACGTCCTGTCATAAAAAAAACCATCTAAGTTTTTAAACACATTAAAATCTTCATTTAAACAAGCTAACACTGTAGTCAAACACAATAAATGTGAAATACGTAGCGCAAGAAGTAAAGCTTTTAAGATTCAATATTCTATCTACTCACGAAAATTCAACCTCCATGCAAAAGAATGCAGTGCATTTACTTTCAACAACCCACTATCATCACCCTTGATTTGAAATGAATGGGAAGTATGACCTTGGGCCACTCTTGGATGAAATAATGAATGAGAATTGTTGCAATCGTACTGTGTCTTGGGTAGATGACATGACAGGAAGAATTAAGTTCATGCCTAATTTCATCTAGAGTCCCCGTAGCATCCACAACACCATCCAAAGTCCTTCATAGGTGTGAGAACCAAAACTATCAAGTTAATGCTTTAGAAACTGACATGACATTCCCATCCCTTCTCTTTGTCGAAGAGGCTTTAGAAACTGTCAAGTTAATGCAGATTTTGTATGTCTGTGCAAGGGGAACTTGTAGATTTTGTTGATGTAACTCTCTATCACCATTGATGTTCTGTCATAGCTGCAACACTTGAACTACTTAACAGAATACCTCTTAAGAGAAATGTTAGCTCATATATGGTAGTAATTGTGGGATATTCACAAAATGAATTTGTTAAAAAAGGTTTTCAAAATTTTCAAGAAAATGTATTTGTAGATGTAAAACCAAAGTCTAAAATCTTACTGCAAATGAATAAGGCGATGCACTAAGCAGTGTATCAGATCAATTGAAAGCAATTTGGATCTAGTTTTCATTAACTTCCTTGGAAGAAGTTAAAACATTTTGATCAAGTAAGAAGGATTCATTTCACTAAGCTCAATTTCAGTCACATTTTATGCCTTTCTAGATTTGATAAGTGCTGCGGTCAATCACTTAGATCATATGAGATTCAACATATATTTTTGTAGGCATCCATTAAAATCTGCAAAAATTAAACTTCATATAGGAGTTAGTATTTCACAAATCTAACAAAATACCTCTATGAAATACCTTGTAAATACTTCCAACTGCCATACATGACAAAATAAAAACTAAAGCATTAGGAAAACAATAACAAGTCACCTATTCCATAGTGGATTGGTGTCACATGTGCTAGTGATCCTTTCCTAACCCTTGATCAATAGCTAAATGATGAAATGAAAATTTAGATGATGAGCAAGATGAGTTCTGAAATCAAGAGAGTAACCTTGCAAAAAGTTATGGATCCCATGAATGAGGATTAAGCTTTCTTTTATAGATTTTCTTGGTGAGAGATTGGCCAAGATGGTGAATGTGGGACTAAAGATCCTCCAATGAGTAGAAGACACTTGTCAAGTGGTGAGTGGTAAATGGTTGTGCAAGATTTGGGAAGAGTGCCCATGAGAGGGAGAATTTGAATTCAAATTTTGCAATAAATTTTGAGAGGGGGACAAGAAAAACAACAATAAATACAATGTTGGACTTGTCATGTTGAGGGAAAATGAGGTTTTTTAATAAATCAATAAAATTGATTTATTGTGTAAGTGGAGATATCTAGAGAACGCAAGTGGGATGAGATTAGCATTTAATCATGGTTAGATTAAATTAATGATGATTAGGTTAGCTTAATGGTGTTTAGATGATTTTGACTTTTAGGATTTAAATATTTGATTTATTTAAATCAGAAAATGATGGAATATGATTTAGGATTTAATTAAATAAATGTTTGATTTATTTAATTAAAGGGATGATGTTTGATTTATATTGATTAAAAGGTTGATGATAATGTTTATTTAATTTTTAATGAATGAACTTAGGAGATGGAATTTAATGGAATTACCTGATGAATGAATGAGGGTGAACCTGATCAATCAATGAATGGACCTAATGCAAAATCTAGTTTACTTAATGAATGAACATAATCAAATGCAGAGTGTTAATTTTTCATGTCTACATTTTTCCCCTCTTTGAAGCAATGTACTTGTTGCGATCAAAATTCAAAAAAATTCTAATTTTTTGGATTTCCTAGCAGAAAGAGGTACACTAGCACATTTCTCCCTCAAGAGATCGAGTGAAAAGATTCGATTTGATGGTCGATCTCGCGATAAAGAGGTTCAAAATGGATGGTTATAGATTATGAAGCCAATGGGATGATTTTAAGATGCTTAGAATAACAAATTTATATTATCCTAAACAACTTAAATGATGATATGATATGAGATTGATGAGATTGATGATGTGATATGCTGTGATTATGCAATGGATGATTTATGAGATGCTTAGACTAACAGATCTGTATTATGATGATGATTATGCATGTGAGATGATATGCAAAATACTGATGATTTATGGATGCAAGATGAATGCATAATGGATGCATGATGGATGTATTGGTGATGATGATTAACTATTCATGCTATGATGTTAGTGTAGAAGATATTAGATGATGACAAGAGGGTCCAAGAAGCCAACATTATGAGAGATGATGATGAGAAATGATGATGATAGATGGATGATTTTCTTATCAAGGATTGGGGTTTTCAAAGGGTCACTTGCTTTATGTTTGATAACACGCCTAAGTATGGTGCATCAAGGTATAAAGGACCAGGATGGCGTTGTACTTAGTGTGATGGGCTTTGACTCGACAAATAGATAGGAGTATTCTTGTTCACACCTGACATACGGAAACCTTGCTAGGATGCACTTTAGAAGTTTCAAACATCTCGGACCAAAACATAGAAAGGTATAACCAATCAATGCAATAGTCAACAAGCTGTCCAAAACATCCTCCATACATATCTAACAAAGAAAGTATTCACCAATTTATTTTACAAGAACGTCTGACAAGTACAGCAGACAAAAGAATAATGATCATTGCCCCATTCCTATCTCTCTAAGTCCTTCATTCAGATATCATCAAGAGGTCCTTGGACTGAGCGCAATAAGATAAGTCAAAAGAAAAAGATAAAGCACACAAACAATTTGATGTTCTTCAATACCGCTAACCAAAAGGAAATGTGTTTTTATAATAACCAAAACTTATTGCCAAAAGATAATGCCCATTGTAGGAAGGATACATCCTAGGACATGTTAGTGGATGGCGGCACGTCATTTCGTCTATCCAAAGTGTTGTTTATGATAAATAATGCCCCTTGCAGGAAGGATTCATCCTAGGACATGTTGTTATTAGATGATTGATATGGGACTATTTGGATGATGGACTATCAACACAAAGACTTGACCAACTTGTTTACGTACTGACTTAGACTTGAGACTTGATGCTTTTGAGTTTTGCTTTTAACTTGCTAGACTTGTTTCTAACTATTTCACCAAAGGTTGAGAATGACAATCAGTTTATTATGAATGGTGTTTATTACGGGAGCAAGCGAGATGAGGCGGATGGATTTTTTCAAATATTTGGATTTTTTGGAGTTTTGCAATATTTTGAGGCTATTTTTTGATATTTTTTTGAGATTTTCAAATGTTTTGGGATTTTCTGAGATTTTGGCTAAGAGACTAACCTAAAGACGTATCCTAGGGGCCTCGGGGGCTGATCAATAGATGAGCCTTGCCTACGTTAAACATGCAGAGACCACGTAGTTCAACTGACGACTTGACCGATTTATAGATGAAGATATACATGATGAAATGTTAGTTTATTATGACGAACTCCTTTAGGACTGACCTAAATGTCTCGGGGGATGATCAAAGATCAACCTTGCCTATGTTCAAGCTTAGAGATGATGTAGTTCGACAAGACAACCTTATTTTTGGATTTTGATATGTTTTGAATGTTTTTTTGGATTTTGATATGTTTTGAATGTTTTTAGATTTTCTGATTTTCTGATGTTTTTTGGATTTTATGATTTTCTGATGTTTTTTTGATTTTTTGATTTTGAGGACTTGAAGACCATACATGAATCTAATCCAATAAGAACATGCCCCCATCGTGATGTAATGGACTACTCCGATAAAGGCAAGACAAACTGACCTTGAGGATGGGCCGAGTAGTACTAGGAGGGATCATGATATGAACATAGGACCAAGCTATGGTGCGGATGCGAGTGGATGAGTGATGAATGGAGATATGGATGAGATGGATGATGGAAGTGAAATGGAGGGATAATGACGAACAAGCCATAAAGGTCCTGATGGATGGAAAGTGCTTATTTACACAAGGTGCCTATTTTCCAGGTTTTCACCGAGGTACTTGCCCAAAGTGCCACCAAAGTGGTTTTCACTAGAGAACGATTTTTTTGATCCTTTTTCTATTTTTTTTGGATTTTTTGCCTTTTTTTATTTTGTTACCAAGACGCCTGTTTTCCAGGTTTTTGCTGAAGTAACCATTTTTTTAGGACATTTTTTTATTTTTTTGAATTTTTTGGTTTTATACCTTGAAAAATTTAGGCATAATTTTTTTTGAGATGGGAGCTATTCATGGGCTCCTGCAAAGGTTCCCCTTCAGGTGTTGATAGTTGATATGCCCCTAATTTATAGCTTGCTATGATGATGAAAGGCCCTAACCAATTGGGTTTGAGCTTGCCTTTGCTGCTGGGATTCGGGACATTCTTCTGATTTTCTTTTAAGACCAATTCTTCGACTTGGAAAGTCCTACTTCTGATCTTCTTGTTGTAGCTTCATTTGAGTCTATTTTGATAGACTTGTAAATGATTCAAAGCATCTATGCGTCTCTCATCCAGTAACTCCAGCTCGTTTAGTCTTGAAACTCGATATTCTTCATCAGTGATGAGATTTTGCAGTGATATTCTAAGGGATGGGAGCTCGATCTCAATGGGGAGTAGGGCTTCTGATCCGTACACCAGGGAGAAGGGGGTGGTGCTAGTGGGTGTCTAGATGTTGGTTAGATAAGCCTAGAGGGCGGGATTAAGCTGCAAGTACCAGTCAAGACCTACGTCATTGATTGTTTTCTTGAGGATTTTAAGAATGGTTTTGTTCATGGCTTCTGCTTGGCCATTGCCTTGGGGATAGTATGGGGTGGAGAAGCGATGATAGATTTTGAATTTCTCGCACAATTCATGGACTTCCTGGTTCTTGAATGGTGTCCCATTATCTGAGATAATGGCTTGTTGGACACCATAATGATAGATAAGATAGTTCAGGATAAAATTTGGGATTTGCTTCCCAGTGATATAGGTCATGGGTATGGCTTCCACCCACTTTGTGAAGTATTCAATTGCAGTTATGATAAATTTATGGCCATTGGATGAGGTGGGTGTGATTTTTCTAATGAGGTCAAGTCCCCATTATGAGAAAGGCCATGGTGTGATGATCAGATGGAGCTCTTGAGCTGGAGCATGGATGAGATTGCCATGCGGCTAACATTGTAAACACCTTTTAGCATGATCATGTGCTTCTCTTTCCATTATGGGCTAGTAATACCCCAGCCTCAGCAGTTTCTTGGTAATGGTCATTCCACTCAAGTGTGAGCCATAGATACCGTTATGAACCTCGATTAGAGTGGTTAATGCCTCCTCAGCATTTAGATAGCACAGTATGGTACCTTCTATGCTTCTATGGTATAAGGTATCTCCTAGGATGACAAATCTATATGCCTTTTTAATAAAGGTTCATTTTAGGCTTGATTGTAGGTCAGTGGGTATGACTCCTATTCGAAGATAAGTGTAGATGTCATGATACCAAGGATCACCAGGACCAACGATTTCACACACATATTCTAATTTTGGTACCTCGAATGTGGGAACAAGAAGCTGCTTAATCAAAAATTCATATTTCAGAATGTTGTGAGGGATGTCTACTAGAGACCCAATTGTAGCCATGGCATCAGCGACTCTATTGTTGGTTCTTGGAATATGCTCAAATTTTATGTCAATGAAGGATTCCTTGAGAGTCTCCACCAATTTCTTGTATGGAGTTAGTTTGTCATCCTTAGACTGATATTCATCATTGACTTGGTTTATGATCAACTGAGAATCTCCGTAGACTTTGAGGGCTATGATATTCCATTGCACTGCTATCCTGAGACCTATAGTCAAAGCCTCATATTCTGCTATGTTGTTCATGCAAAGGAATGTTAGTTTGTATGACCATGGTATGTAGTCCCCTTGGGGGGTGATGAAGAAGATACCAGCTCTTGATCTGTGCTGTGTGTATGAGTTGTCGAAGTATAATTTCCAGTGATCGGCTACATTGAGGTTAAAGATGGATTCGACTAAAAATTTAGATACAAGAGGATTCTCAGAATATATGGGTGCTTCTGCTAGTTGATCTGCAATAACTTGACCTTTAATGGCTTTTCTTTCCACATACTCGATGTCATACTCTGACAGTATCATCACCCATTTTACCATTATGTCCGTGAGCATTACCTTGGATAAGAGATATTTGAGGGGATCAATTTTCGCAATGAGCTTGATCTTGTGTGCCAACATGTAGTGTCTGAATTTTTGGGATGCAAATACTACTGCAAGGCAAGCTTTTTCAATGAAGGAGTAATTTAGCTCGTGACCGACCATTGTTCTGCTGATATAGTAGATGACCCTCTCTGTTCTATTTTCATCATGTTGAGCTAGGAGAGCTCCAAGGGCTGCTATTGTTGCTGACACATATAGGATCAATGGCTTCTTTGGGATAGGTGGCATTAAGACTGGTGGTGTCAGTAGATATTCCTTTATTTTGTTGAATGCCTCTTCGCACTTGGTATCCCATTTGTATACTACCCCCTTGTGGAGTAGGTGTGAATACGGATTCTTCTTGTCTGCTAGCTGTGCTATGAACCTTCTAATGGATTGGAGCCTTCGTTGGAGGCCTCTTAGTTGTTTTAGATTCCTTAGTGCTTCCATCTCAAGGATTGCTTTGACTTTTGTAGGATCCACCTCGATACCCCTCATGGAGCCTATATATCCTAGTAATTTGCCTGATTGCACGCTAAAGACGCACTTCTTGGGATTTAGTCTGACCTTGTATTCCTCTAATCTGTCAAAGATAGCACTTAGGGTTGCTATATGATCTTGTCTTTTTCTTGACTTTGCTAGGATGTCGTCGACATAGTCTTCGACTATTTTATTGAATCATGTCATGGAATATTGTCATGGCCCTTTGATAGGTTGCTCGTGTTCCTTAGACCAAATGGCATCATGTTCTGGCGATGGGTCCCCATGGACAAGTGAAAGTTGTCTTGTGTTGGTCTTCTTTTGCTATCATGATCTGGTTGTATCCTGAAAATCCATCCATTATGATAGCATCTCATGCCACCTTTATCATGTCTACTATCATTTAGATGTTGGAAGTAGGAAATCATCCTTAGGGACATGCCTTGTTCAAATCTCTAAAATTACGTATAGATTACGATGGCTCAGATGGGGCTTTGAAATGGGTATCAAGTTCGATACCCATTCTGGATAATCAATTGGTCGGATGAATCTAGCATCTAATAGCTTTTTGAGCTCCATTTTGACTAACAAAGCAATTTGAGGATGCATTTTTCGAAGCTTTTGTCTAACAGGTTTTTCATCTGGATACACTACTGGCCGATTGGACCTGAGTATTTGGATCAGAATCTGGCATACGGCCCCTTAACTCCATCTTGAAGTTTATTTGTCTTTCCTTGGGAATGCTGCTAGGAGTTCTTGCTCTTCTAATAATAGTGATTCCGCATAGAATGTGATATGCGGGGTCTCCTCTGTTCCTAGGTTGACTGGGTTGCATTTTTCGGCCAAGACTGCTGACTTCTCTTGATGAATAACTCTTAGGGGAAGATTGAATCCTTCATCCTCAGGCACCTTTGAGAGGTTTTTACCATTGGATACGTCCTTTATTTTTACTATTTTCTTGTCAGAGAGTTCCATGGTGTGGTTTTCACTCAAGGACTTGGATATGATTCTTAGTTTCTCACTTTTGTGACTGAAGGATTCAATCATTTCCCTGTAATAGGCATGTGTGTCCAACTCCATTATGAACCCTACCTTATGATCTCCATCTGGAATGTTATCCCTTAATCCCATGAATTCTGAGAGCACTTCATCATTTTTGAATATATTGAGAACTGGTGGTCCTCGTTGGTCATAGTCAATCAGTTGGGGGTAGACTAAGTGGATCTCATGATTTTGACTATCTGGTTCAAAGGATATGGTACTAATCATACATAGGGTGGTATCTTCAAATAACCTAGGTAGGTTGGATAAGGTATCTTCGTCATCGCTACTAATATAGGGCTCAATGATAAAGTTATGCATGTCTATCCCTATGGGTATTGGGGAGTGCACTTGTACTAGGACTGGCTGAGGAGAAACATTAGCAGCTCTAACCAGAGGACTTTAGCCATGTATGGTTATTCTTGGAGTGGCACATCCAAGACCAAGATTTGTTATGGGTCGCGTCTCTTGCATGATAGGTATTATGAGCCCATTGTCATTTTGTCCTAGTCTCTGGTTTTGGTCATAGCCCATCGCAAGCATCATGTGTAGGCCTTTGCTTCTTTCATCCATTGGTAATTCAGGTGTCAGTCTTTCATCTTGATACAACATGTGAGATGGATCTACTTCAATAACCTATTGGCCAAGGTCTCCCCAGCTTGTGAATTCAGGATAATCCTCAGGATACGTTTGTGATGTGGAAGCTTGATTTTCTTGTGCGTGTCCTCATGATCTAGGAGATTGTTGTAACTCTCTTATCACAAAAGCATTGTTAGGGAGCCTATAACTTTCGCAACCATCCTCCTGGATGATGAGCTTGGTATCGGATATGGTGGGAATGGTGGGTGTCTCTATCGCAGAAGTGGACGTGAGAGTGGTGGGATCGATGTATGATGTGGATGGGCCCTCATCATTTTTTGGCACTTGGGGGATTTTGTAATATTTGGCTTCAAGGTTCTTGCAGTATGAAAACGGCTCAGGATCTCCATGGACAGTAACCTCTTGTCCATTATGTGTTAATTTCACACATTTGTGGAAGGTTGATGCTATGGCTTTCATCGCATGAATCCATGGGCGTCCCAAAAGGATATTGTATGGTAACTCGAGGTCCAAGACCTGACATGTGGTTTCCATGAGTGTTGGCCCTACTTGGATAGGGAGCTTAATTGTGCCTTGAGACACTCTTTCTTAGTCATCATACACTCTAATTGTGATGCCCTTCCCTTTGTCAATGGAATCTTCTGATATTTTCAACTGCTTGATGAGGCTAAAAGAACAGATGTTCAAACCTGCACCTCCATCCACCAAGACCCTTTTGATTTTTCTTTTGTTCACAATGACCTCTAAGTGAAGTGTGCGATTGTGAGATGGTTGGGCAGGAAAATCTTGGTTATAAAACGTAAGGAGATTAGGTGTTATGATGTTTCTGACCATAGCTTGGAATTGTTCTGCATCGAGGTCTGCAAGGACGGTAGATGAGGCTAATGCTTCCTCAAGGATCTTTTTATGGGCCGATGATATTTTTAACAACTCCATGATGGAGATGTGTGTTCGTGTTATTTTGAGTTGGTCTACAACATTGTAGCTATACGAAATGGCTCTTGATGTAGGGACTCTATTTGGTTGGGATGATCCTGCAATGGTGACCTTTCCACCTCTTGTGGTGACTCCACAATCTTCGGCATGGGCGCCCTTAATGGTGATGACCATGTAGTTTTCATTGAGGTTGGCAA
>VDFB02379562.1:0-13956 GCA_007258455.2 Sequoia sempervirens | reverse complement strand
ATAGATAATGGGTGCCCCTTCAAGAACCAAGACATTCAATAATTATGTGAAAAGTACCATATCCATCATTACTTTTCCATTCCGCATTATCCCCAAGGTAATGGTCAAGTGGAGGCATCGAAAAAAACCATTATAAAATTCTTGAAAAAGACTATCAATGGTGTAGGTAATGGTCAAGCAAAGGTGTCCAAAAAAACCATTATAAAAATCTTGAAAAGGACTATCAATGGTATTGGCCAAAATTGGCACATTTAGCTAAACCTAGCTTTATGGGCTTATCATATGAGCATTCATACTCCTACAAGTCCTACAACTTATTCCCTTGTCTTTGTTTCTTAAGCTATCCTTTCAATCAAGTTTGAGTTACAATCATTTAGAGTTTTTATGCGCCAGTTCATCGATGATGAAGATTACCATATTTCCAAGTTACATGAGCTAGAATTGTTAGTTGAAGGAAGACAAACTGCATTAGTCCATATGCAGGTATATTAGAATTGTCTTAGATGCAGCTACAACAAAAGAGTCAAAGTCCAAAATTTTGACATTAGTGACCTAGTCCTAAAAGAAAACCCTAAGAATCAATAAGAAAGACAAAATTTAGGAAAGTTTGAACCCAACAGGTTGGGTCCATATATCATTACTACAACATATGGATCTAGTGATTATCAAATAGCTACTCTTGAAGGTGAAATACTACATGATCTGATCAATAGCATGCATATTTAGAGGTACTATACATGGTCTCTGGAGATCCCATAAAAATAAAAAATAAAAAATAAGAAATTAGAAAAATAGAAAAAGAAAATTAAAAGAGAAATAATTTTTCCTATAGTGAAAACCATTTCGGTGGTGCTTTGGATAAGTACAATGGAAAAAACCTAGAAAGTAGGTGCCATGTGTAGTTGGTTACTGGTCTACTATCTATCACTACTCTATTAGATTCCATCCATAATAACCTGAGCACAAGCTCCTTCATAATAAAAGCTTTCTCACCCTTCTCATGGCCTGAGAATGATTAACATTTAGCATCAACCACTTACCATATTAATCCCTTTTCATAATAATTGTTCCTATACTTGATGAAAGGAAATTCTTGATCTAGGGTTTCAAAAGAATCTTAGACATGGTATCCTAGGACATAATCACAAAAATACAAAAAAATAAAAACATTCTAAAAAATCCAAAAACATTCAAATATTCCTTGAAAAATCCAAAACAAACATAAAAGGTCAAAAATGGTCAAAAACAACATTATCCATCTAGCATGTACTAATGTCAGTCCAAGTAGTCAAACTGCATTGCCTCTACGTGTATTGCATAGGAAAGGCCATCATTGATGAGCCCTCGAGGCCTAGGTCTATCTTTTAGGGTTCATCATAATCAAGTCTTCATCATTCCAAAGTAAACTATCATTTGTCAAGGTCAGTTGAACTATGTTGCCTCTGCGTGTATCATGTAGTCAAGGCCATCATTGATGAGCCCCTAGGGCATAGGTCAGTCCCTTATGGTTTATCATAAGAAAATTTTCATCACAATTGAAATCCCATAATAAAACCATCCCTTGACAAGAGCTAACATGTTGGACACAAACAAATTATCCTACAAAAACCCAAGCTCAACAAAACATAGAATAATGGATGAAACTACCAAACTAGCCTTCAAAATGGTTGATCAATTGTCTACATATCTATCAATGGTACCTATTTTATCAAAAATAATTTATCTCCTAGGATGTTACATTATCAAAACTAGACTAGGCATCTTACACGAAATGTTTCACTCCTTAAAACATACATTATATTTTGAATCATATCAAACACATATCAGTGGACAAAAAGATCTAAAAAGTTGTGGGCTCATTTGGTCTGGTTAAGTCTTATCTTATTTGATTTATCTTATTTCATGTTCCTACCCTACTAGATGATATCCACAAGTGATTAGAGCAGTGATGATGGATCATGATGTTTCTTTTTGTTGATTTCTATTTGTAATTTGTCTTGGTAACATGACAGACAACTAAGTTCTTTGTGTGTGATCAGAGTTCCATTTAGCATACTCAAAACATCCTATGAAGGTCAAAGATCAACTAACACTTTATTGCATTAGGATTAACATACTCTATGGTTACTTCCTCACATATTCCAACAAGGTTTTATCATTACTAGTATGAATTAGGGAATTCCTTGTCTAATGTGTTTGAATATTTGACAAAAAATACTCATGTCACCAAGATTTGTCTCAACTTGGTGTACACTTTCCACTTGTCCATTTATCATAATATTTAGGTAAATGGAAACAAAATCCGCTTGTCCAATAATAAAACAATCTATGATGATAAAAAACATGCACTACGAAAAGCTCAAATAATATCAATCATTACATCCCCCTACCATCATCCTTGCCTCCATGCCCTTCATCATCATCATCAACCCATCCTCCACCCCTACCACCATTACCTCTACCCAACCCCCTCCCTCATAGTCTCCCTCGTGGACCTCTCCCCAACCTCTCCACAAGCACTAGAAAATATGGATTTGTAAGTGACACTGGCCTATGTCAATCCCACCATGCATTATACTCGAGTGTAGTGACTGCATCTACTAGATTTGTCGCTACTCCCCAATGAACGAGATGCAACTGCTTGAACTCTTGAATATCCACCTAATGAGCTATCATGGGTCCCACTGTGATACCTCACAAGTTGATATCATGAACTCTATTGCACCAACAACCTGCCCTTGTCTCTTTCCGAACTAACATAGTACACACTCTGATAGTTGTCTCTCAATAATATGTTGGCTCTAGATAATACTATCAATTAGATAACTAGTTTGTTAGCTATATGGATCAATCAAGTAAATCAATGGCATGTCTCCAAGTATGCACTATCGATAATGCCTCCAAGTGAATGAATCAAGTAAATCAATGACATGTATCCAATAACCAACATCCCCAACATGTGTTTGAGTCACTACTCCACCATACATATACACATGCAACAACCCTGGTGGCAAGTCTCTATTTGTAACTAGCTGAAAAATAACAATATTCTCCCAAGCCCATACCATTAGCAGTGTCACGCTACATCCAATAGATTGGGTGCCTCTGCATTGCCACCATCTTAGAGTCATGATTGTACACTACTTGCTCACTATGGATTAGGAGTTGTAGGATACACCATACATCCTCTAATGTCACAATGGCCTCCCCAATCGATAAGTGGAAGGAGATCATCTCTAAATGCCACCTCTCAGCAAGTGCAGTAAACAATCCTCGATTTTCCCAAATATCAAGCATGAACTGTTAGATGCACATGACTATTGAGAGGGGGGGTGAATCAGTTGTATACTTTAAAACATTCAAACCCTCACTATATTTTCAAACCCTTATCAACCATTAAACTCTTAACATGCATTAGTAGAATGTAAACATGTAAAGAAGTAATGCAAACACATAAGAACACTAGATTTATGTGGAAAACCCAAGAAGGGAAAAACCGTGGTGATGATTAGCTCACTAATACATGAATTGCAACACCGAATACAATAAGGCTCATTTCCAAGGGCTCAATGCCTAGAAAATGAAGAAAGGCTCATTGTCGGTGGCTCACTGCCAACTTGAACTACTAACAATGCATCTCTCGTATGTCGAAGGTGTCATTCCACTAAAGAATAAATAACTCATCAAATAGACTAAAATTTAGACAGAATTTTCTCATTGCATCTAAAATTCATAAGCATTAAAGCTTGCACTCGTATCACCACACTTATCACATTCACATCTTTCACATCACACACTCAACACTTTATTCTTCTTGCATTTATACCCTCCATGACCTAAAATAATCAATTAGGTCAGCCTTAAGGAAACGTATGCACCTCAACCGTGCAACATTAAATAGGTTGACACCAAACACTTCCACCGAGGAAAGAAGCAAAGGTAGAACATGCCACTACTTAGCTAGGACCCAAATAAACTCCAACATGCTTCTCAACACTTCCTCAAACAACAATTATCCTCTGTAATTAGCACTAGCATGCAAGGTTGGCCAAACCTACGCCAACACTAACAAGCGACTCCAAACCACACCTCTCCAGGTCTAGAAACATCTCGTGAACCACATGACAACATTCCGCAACATCTCAAAATATTCCACATCATTAAAATATTCATCACTACTATTTCAACCACATGAAACTTAAGAACACCTTCAATTTGTGCAACTAGACATATTGGCACACTACTGAATTTGACTCCATTTTCTGACAAACGTTCATCAGTCTTGCGACAAACCTTTGTCGAACAATCAACGAACTAATGAAATAATTTTCATCGCCAAATTTTTGTTGAAATTTAGACGAAGAATTAAACGTCAAAATAGCGGCCCAGATTCATCGGTCGTCAGCATCATAAAATGGCTCTATTGTTTGTCAGAATATCAACGACAACTTCATGTATCCATTGATGATTTATAACCAAAATGCAATTGCTATGGATCTTCCAAAGCATCGAAACAACACCAGAAGTTCGTCGCCATTTTGACAAAATGGGAAAGTAGTTATGATGAATCTTTCATTGTAGCTATAACAACTTTGTCAGACCTTTTCGGTGATTTATCAGTTTCCTTCGTCGAAATTGCGACAAAACAATGCAATTTTTTTTAAAAAATATTCATTGAAATGTACCATCATGGAGACTCTTGCAGATGACCACCGAAGCCAACCCATCAGTGAGAGATCAATCATCGGCACAAGATAGAAAACTCACTCTGATAGTCCATGTCTTGCTGATGACTTTCGTCAGCAAGACAAATCCAATGTCACACCGATCTAACCTCTGCAGGAGTTTTAAATAAACCTACACCATGTCATCGCCGAGACTCTTGGTGATGACCACCGAAGCCAACCCATCGGTGAGAGATCAATCATCGACACATGATAGAAAAATCACTCTGATAGTCCATGTCTTGCTAATGACTTCCGTCGGCAAGACAGATCCAATGTCACACTGATCTGACCTTTGTAGGAGTTTTAAATAGACCTACACCATGTCATCGTGGAGACTCTTGGTGATGACCACCAAATCCAACCCATCGGTGAGAGATCAATCATCGAAACAGGATAGAAAACTCACTCTGATAGTCCATGTCTTGCCGATGACTTTCATCGGCAAGACAGGTCTAATGTCACACCGATCTGACCTCTACAAGAGTTTTAAATAGACCTGTCATCACAAAGACTCTTGGTGATGACCACCGAAGCCAACCCATCAATGAGAGATCAATCATCGGCATAGGATAGAAAACTCACTCCAATGACTTCCGTCGACAAGATAGATCCAATGTCACATCGATCTGACCTCTACGGGAGTTTTAAATAGACCTACACCATGTCATTGTGGAGAATCTTGGCGATGACCACCGAAGCCAACCCATCGGTGAGAGATCAATCATTGGCACAAGATAGAAAACTTACTCTGATAGTCCATGTCTTGCCGATGACTTCCATCAGCAAGACAAATCCAATGTCACACCAATCTGACCTCTTCAGGAGTTTTAAATAGACCTACACCATGATGTCATCGCGGAGACTCTTAGTGATGAACACTGTAGCCAACCCATCGGTGAGAGATCAATCATCAGCATAGGATAAAAAACTCACTGGACGATAGTCCATGTCTTGTCGATGACTTTTGTTGGCGAGACATATCCAATGTCACACCGATCTAACCTCTTCAGGAGTTTTGAACACTGCTGGTTATCAGCAAGACATTCTAAGGGTCTCACCAATTAAAAAAGTGTCTAAGAGCAAGTAAACAAATGGAACCTATTAATTTTATTATTTTGGGGATCTTTAAATCATAGAATATATACCATCTTCTTGTGCAATGTACTTATATTCATATTTGTATTCGAGACCAATTGTCATTGCACATTCCATTTTACTTGCATAGAGTATTCTATAAGCAATATATTGATAATGCCAAATGATTTATGGTGTTGTACAACTCTACCTATCATCACAGTTCTGCTGTTCCCCCTAGAGAATCCTACAAAGACAAGTTTACAATACCAAGTCAAATAATATGAAAAAGACTTACTTCCATACAAATTAAATGATTATTCTTACAATGGAAATTGTCTAATCACAACAACAATTCCATGAAAAGTTATCCATGCTTCATAAGAGATGACTGATCATACATACAGACTGCAAGATGCATAGAAAAAGTATTACACTTGAGAACAACCAAGGGCTAACAAGGGAAGGAGTTAAGAAACATTTGGATTGAAGAGAAAATGTGTAGGGAAAATGCTAAGTAGTGTTAAGAGAACAAAGCTTGTAGAACATATTCTTGACCTAATCAAGCTCTTGAACAACTTAAACATAATTAAAATACTAACACATACATGAGACATGTAATGAACTTCCAATATCTGCTATCTTTTTCATTAATGGAAAGGTAGGTAAAGGAGAAATAATTATAATTGTAACACTATTCATAGTCCAGTAAATTATGTTCGTAATTTTGTGTTCAATGGACCTCAGTTTTATCATTATACTGCCCATCTAATACCATATTTTAATCTAGGGTTCAACTTCTCACATCTAAAGAAGCACCTTCAATTAACCATTTAAAGTGCTATAAAATAAGGTAAAGACTTTTACTTGAGAAAGAGTGGGTACACTTGTAGGATTAAAGTTCTCGCAATCATCAAGATTTATTGGCACACAGACACAACCTACAACATATGAAGTAATGGATGACTACAAGTTAGTGAAATGGTCCTTAATATGTGACTGGTTTGTAAATTGATTGGTAGAAAATAAGGTTACAAAAAATCTACATAAAAAAATTATGAGGACAAACTACTGTAATCATCAAAATAGATGAAAAGTGCAAAGGAAAGAGTCGAGCTACATCTCTAGAGCCTAAAAAAAACACATGCAAGAAACATAAAAGAAAGAACAAACCATTTTTTGGATGAATACAAAATGGTGCCTTCAGCAAGTGATTCATATGCTTTCACACCTGATAGGACATTAAGAAGATTTTAGTCTTCCTCTGTGAAATTAACTACTTACAGAAAAAACCTAGAAACCAATATTATATACCTCCATGTCTAGTCGAGGGTAGGTATAAGAGAAAACAATTTCCTTAATGCAATGCTGAAAAATATCAATGCTCCCTTATTGCTACACATGCATATACAAGCATTATTCGAGCTCTAAACTATTTAAATATTAAGGATTTAATTAGCTATAAGATGGAAAGTTGTTGCTTAGACATAATCCATCATCTTTTACATATCTTTATTCACTCCTAGAGCTTTAGATAAATTTGTGTAAATGAGACAGAAATGTGAATATTTTATGACAAAGAAAATTCTTAAAAGGAGGGGGGAGAGAGCAAAGGGTAGGGGGCAAGAGAATGCTTGAATGTTAGCAAAGTATAACATTTTGATCATTATAACAATGAAACGAATCTTAAGTTTGAAGCATTAATATCATTTAGAACATTTATGATCAAGAATGAAAGTAGAGAAATTTTTGCATACCTACAGATGGTACAAAATTTCATGGTTAAGTGGAAGCCTCCCATCAACAACAAGATCCAAATATCCATGTATCTATCTCAATCGAGCCTCTAAACCCTTCAGAGCTGTCAATTTTTCCACTAACTTGTTATTCACAAAAGTCAAATTTTAGAGTTATGTCACCACTAAAAACAGAAGAAATAGAGCTTTGAAACCAAATCCACTCACAACACAATGTGGTATTCATACAAATCCATACAAAAAAACTAAACTTAGAACATTGGAATGTAAACAACTTCAAATTATGATGCAGAGCACGGATTTAGGGTATAAAGAATCATTTTTCTGCCACCATAGTGAAAAGTTAGCACTTTCTTTCATCTTTGCATATTGGTTTGATGCTTCAAACAATGCATTTCTTATATTGAAAAGTGTATTACCTTATTGGGCTTCTCTTTGTTTCGAGAATAGTTTAATATTATCTACTTAACAGGGCCAACCACGTGATGGTGGAAGCTCATTTGGCCCCTCCCGCCCCTCACATCACTCTCAATTCCCCATACCCGATCATATAACATTAATCATTCATTCATCTATTAATAACATATAACATTCATTCATTCATCCATTAATAACATATAACATTCATTCATTAACATATTCACATTCATTCATTAACATATAACATTCATTCTTTTAGTTTTTGCATATTATCAAAAATATGGTTGTCATAATATGATTACAATCACTTTTTTTTTGTTTCTTTTTTAAAGCTAAAAAATCTGAAGTGGAGTATCATTTTCTAAATCATCTGTCTCCCCTTTAGTTGTTGTTCCCTCTGCTCGTGATCTTAATGTACGCCTAGTCGTGTGCTCACGACGCGATGCCGTATATTTGCTGCACAGCCTAAATTGATATGTTTTATTATTAATGCTATTTCATTAATTAAAAGAACATGGCCCTTTCTTACCTAATGGGGTCCACATCATGTTCCCAACTTTCATGTGACTCATGCTCACCATGTCAACACCTTCTAAATCTTGGATCTACAAATTGAAACATCTAAAGGTTACATTTAATTAATACACCAATTGAAATTAAATATGTTTAAAAGAACATTAGAGTGTCTCACTGAATGGGGCCTACATCATGTTCCCCATCTTCTTTCTAGGCCCCTACTCATGCTTCAACACATTGATCACGCTTCTACATGCTCAAAGTTGAAACATGAAAGGTTACATTAATTAATACACCAATTGCAATTAAATATATTTAAAAGAACATTAGAGTGGTCCCACCGATAAATACATCATGTTCCCTCGATCTTCTTAGCCCTGGACATGCTCAACATGTTGATCACTTACATGCTCTAAATTTGAAACAATAAAAAGGTTAAGCATTAATTATCACACCAATTGTACTAAAGATGTTTAATTGTATTAATCCATAATTTATTTTGTATAGCACAATATGAATACATCCAAAGTACTAGATGAACACCATGACCTCATCCGCAGGTTGTGCTCCACCCTCACTAGGTTGCATTCCAATGTCATGTATAGTATTATCATTGCTTGTATGTTTAAAACAAATAGGCACATAATTACTTTATGGTGCAAATTAATATTGAACAAATTCGTAATGCATTCACCGCTTTTATTTACCCATGTGTCGATGCAAAGGGAAGATTGTGTTTTCCCAGTCAAGTTTCTTAGGCATTCAACCATGACTCCTTAGCCTTGCTGGAAAGAAATCTTCAGGTCCTCTTCTGTGGGAACTCTATTGAATTTAGAGCCCTACATTTTTGTAGAAGATCATGAATTTTGTTTCTATGGTGTGATAAAACAAAAATTCTTTTCAATTTATTATAATTTGGATGCAATATTTCATTTATTGATACTTACAATTCGTGCGGCTAATTTCATATAACCACCAAAGCCAAGTTTGTTTCTCGTGGTTTTTTCTAGTTTTTACCTTTGTTACCTTGATGTGTCAGCAACCTCGGCGAAAAGTTTGAAATAATGCTAGATTATGTAAAAAGAAAGAGTAATCAGTATATAATTACATTGTTGATAGTATCACATACCTTCCTTGGCCCGGTGGTGTCTTTCCTTTTTTCTTTTCAGCCTTCTCCTTTCCATCCAACACCAGGTCCTTCCACTTCCTCTCTAGAATCATGGGGGGACGCTCGTACTTTTTGTTCTTCTCTAAATGTGACCTATATTGGTACCTCACATACTTTAGATAGGTACTAGCTTTCTTAAGGAACCTGGTTTGGTTGAATGTTTTATCACCAAACAACACAACTAAATGGTTAATGAGCTCATCTTTTAAATCTTGATTTTGGACATTCCATTGTGTACGTATGGTGGGCCCAAAGAGATCCACTGTAATATCACTTAGATGTTTATAAAAAACATCATTTCCTGCAAAAAGATCATGGGATCAATAGTCTAAAAAGAGTGATCAATAAGTAAATTTCAATTGGATTATATATAATACTAATTAAAACATTTTAAAGTACCTGGGACCTTCTCTATCTTTATAGGAACAAAATTCTCAATCACCACAAATGTGACCGACAATGTTTCTATACTAGTAATACAGGAAGATCTAGGAAATGCTGCTAAAACATCACCAGTACTAGTGGCCTCTACATCCCCAGTTACATGTCTTGAAACATGTTCTGGCATGTGTTCACTGCCAGAGGGTGCAGTAACAGATGCCTGCATGGTATGTGTTGCTGACATTTCAGATGACAGTATAGGCATGGATGATGTTAGATGATGTGATGTATGCATAGGAAGATCAGGATGGACACTTGTACCAACCCCTACTCCTCGGGCAACACTTGCAATACCCTGATTATGGCTAGGAGCATCATGAGGACGCAAAAAATCCTGTAAAAACAACACATATTTTAGTTCATGACATAAAAGAGTACAAAATATAAAACCATGAATGAACTTATGTTATAATTAAAGACCTCATGACAGCTTACTTGCAAGTTTTGTACTCTCTTAGTCAATATTTTAACCCTCTGTCTAATCTCATCTATTTGAGGCACTATGAATAACAACTTAAGGATTTATTCATTGCATTTTTTGTGGGTCTTCCTTATCATATTGAGAGGGTTTGCTGAATAAGCGATGTCATCATACATAATATTGACTATACCTCCCTATGGATGCTCTCGTCTACTGCTGGTGCCTTTCCCTAATCAACCGATTGCAACAAGAATATTAAAAATATTATCAAAATTAACCCAATAAACTTATGAAAAAAACATAATAATAAAACATTTTGCTTGTATCTAATTTGTACAATTACAATGAGGTAAACCTGTTAGGTAGAAGCGCCTAAAAATGCATCATGATCTATGCTCTGGGCTGAAGACTTCCCCTTACAATCAATGTCCCGCTGTGACAAAAATTAAATATAAAAAAACATTACCGAAATGAAACCAATAGACTTATGAAAAAAAAAAGAGAGAATAAAATGGTATATTGAAGTCATTAATTGGAGGTTGGGTAAAATGGTACAAGGCATCGCACTACCCCTTTAGTAACTACGGTTTGTAACTAAGTGGGATTCAAATTGTAATCGATTAGCAACTTTCCCAGCGCTATTGATTTTATCGTGATATACTAATACACACGGCTCGCTACTTCAAATATGCAAATGGCTGTTTATTTGTTGACCCAAGTCGGTACTATTTATAAACCTCGCAATATTCCTTGATGCTTTTGGCCTTCTAAGTAATGTACATAGCCACTCCTTTATTTTGATCCTTATCTTTAGTCAGATATAATTTATTTACGCATACCCACGCATACTGCGGTATATTGAACTGAAATTTATCCAATCTTTGTAACCGTATTAGGGTCCAACATACCCATTAATTCAAGAACTTTTTTTTTCAGAATGCTTTTGGTACATCCATGGGCCAATAGGCTCCAAACCATAATGACGATGGTAAGTATAAGTGATATATCCCTCTTTGACACAAAAATCAGTGGTTTATTGAGGAAGTTCCTTGGTACCCATTGTTTCATAGATAAAAGAAAATCTGCTGGCACCGCAAGCGCAATGCTTTTCCCAATACTCAGCGCGAGTTCGATACGTTCTCCCTAAACAAAGTTCCCATGCTGCCAACTTCACCAACTCGCTGACCTCCTGTAACTTACTACATGTCTCGCTTCTCTTCCTGAATTTCCCTCGCTTGAGGAAGATAGATCTGACAAATACCTATTTGGTGGTACCTGCACTCGTAAGGATGTTGGATGAAGTTCTTCATGGTGATGTGATCCCAAGGTGACATTATGATTAATCTATCATTTCATCACTAGAATTTCACAGGTTATAAGGTAATCAAGTCTTGATAGATTGCAAGCTATTGTTACTACCGTTCAAATGTGTCCATCACAAATCAAATCTACTTAACGTTTTAACTCCCAAACTTTGTAACAAGTGTTAAATGTGACTATGGTCCACCAGTTACACAACCAAGGCCTCAAATGTATTCTATAATTGTAATCAAAGGACTTTTGCTCTTCATTCAAGTAAATAAACTTGAAGGGAAACACCACCAAGTGGTTTATTGGACACCTACATGACTAAAAATAGCAAAAAATTTACATTTAATTTCCATATGTCTAAGTGGTTAATAGGGAGGGAGTGTGTACTAGGCCTGGTTAAGTCATCATAAGTTTATGCTTTGGCAATAATTTTTTTTTAAGTCATCTTAAATCTTCCTATGTCTAATTGCTAGGAGACTTTTGGTATGTTTTAAGGTAGGATGAGTGGTTGCATCAATTTTCTAGTTCTCTATGACAAGGTTTCAACATCTTCAAATAGTGAAAGTTAGTGCTCATAGTCATTTGAAACAACAACATTTTGATTATGTCTGATGGTAGGATTTGATAACTTAAAATATCTCTACTTCAAAACAAAATTATCTCTAACAAATCTGAGAGCTATAATGGGATGACCACCATCATAGGAAAGATTCTTCATTCTCACTTTTAGGTGTTAAAATTTAACAATACCTTGATTGATGAAAGAGCTCAAAGAGCATTTCTCCATGGTATCCAAGTACACATAGCAACAGTCTTCTCTTATACGGTTGGACATGATTTAAAGAACTTAGCTAGGAATTATTCATTTAAACTAAGGTTTTATCATAATGCCATCATTGGAAAAGTATGATCAAATTCTTCTATTATGAAGAATTGGTCTATGTGCCTCTAGTAATCACTATAAATGTTTGTAAAGATAAAATGACTAATTGCATCAAGTAGGAGAGAATCAACTTTGAGTTCTTCAAAGATTATATTCCTCTATTCATAATTTTTAAGGGTTGTGTGTGGAGGAGGTTATCACTACCAAAAAGGGAGGAGACCTTTCCTTGCATATGTTTGTGGTGGAGGTATTAAAGAAGAATTGTATGCCTCTATTTCCATTCATTAGATCTTTCTTAGCCTAGCATATACTTGGGCTAAGTCTACAATTGATTCAGACTCATGTGATGAAGGCTATGTATGATGAAATCCTAGACCTCAACCAAGATGTGGGTAGATTATGGGAGTTTTTCCAAGACTTGAGGTTGGTCAATAAAAATGTGAAAGACTAAGCTATTTTATTTTTTCTGTCTTATCTTATACCATTTTACGAGAATGGGGGTGCCAATGTACGAGAAGATCTTTGGAAACTAGGCATGAAAATTGCAGGTTAAAGAGAATGGGGGTGCCAAACTTATAGTACTCATTGTCCCTTGGTCGTCAATTTTCCCTGAGTGCCCTCAACCTCATCCTCGGCGCTGGTATTGACCTTGTTTTCACTCCTCCAAGCTCTTCCTCGGCGTTGATATTGACCTTGTTTTCGCTCCTCCAAACTCTTCGTCGACGCTGGTATTGACCTTGTTTTAACTCCAAACTCTTCCTTGGTGCTGGAATTGACCTTGTTTTCACTACTCCAAATTCTTCCTCGGTGCTGGTATTGACCTTTCACTTCTCCAATTTGACGAGCTACAACCTGGTTTCGTTAGATTTTAGAGTATGTTAATTAAATTGAAAATTATGGCGCCATTTAGCTAGGTTTTAATATTTTACAATATAGTTAGTATATATTAGCTATATTTTACATAATAAATAATATAATTATTCAACTTATTCTAATTATATATTATATTCTTTAACAAAATTATTAAATACGTATAAAACTATTATAATTAATAATTAATAGTAAGTATATTTTTATATAATACAAAATATAATTAATATAATATTAATATGAGAGAGAGAAACTAAATTTTTATTGGTTGTTTCATGTCAACAATCCAAGGATGGCATGTGTCCTTGGGGAGTTATGCTCAAGGTAGCATGCCATTTGATTAAAGATATGATAATTCTCCTTAAGAT
>VDFB02379561.1:0-19092 GCA_007258455.2 Sequoia sempervirens | reverse complement strand
CTTTGATCCTTGTTTCTATTAAATCTCAAAGTTTTGAGTGTAACTATCCTCAATTTCACGTCCAAGGTCAGCATTTCCTAATTTCAAAAAAAAATGGCCACTTAAGCCCCCTTTTTGGGAACCATCTTGGTGCACTTACCCCAATCTGAAACTTAAATGACTCAGCTTGAAAGCAATGCATATCACTAGAATTATGAATTCCAATCAAATTCCCAGGCATCATGCCTTATATTTCATTCATTGTTGGAGTATACTTTATTAGCACCTATCTCTGTGCTTTATTTCACCTACAGTTACACTTTTCCACCTTGTTGTCTTTCATGAATCCCCATTGAATATTCCTACACAACTCACTTCTTTTTTGTGAGTTTTACCCACAGATTGCCATTAAATTTAAAGATTATCATTCTCAAAAATGGTTTTAGGATGAATATTGTCTTCTTGTTATTGAACTTTCATAGGGTCACCTTCTTTAAATTTTACTCTTATCACATTGTGACTATCTTTTTAATTGATCACGAGGCTATGACAGACCTCATTTGTGCTAGGTATTACTTATTCTTATGAACTGGCCACACTATTTCATATCATATAGCTACCTCATTGATGAATTTACTGCCCCCCATATCATGCCACTATGAGTGTGTTTATGAATGTTCTCAATATTCTTTAAACCTTGGGATCTTTTCTTTCAACTATCTTTATTTTTCCTTCTTACATAGCCCCCTATGATTTATTATTGAGGTTATCTAGAAAACACGATTTTTCCACCAAAATATGAAGTTCCTTTTCAACTGAAGTGGCTAGTTATTTAATTTCTGATATTTTTTGCACAGTGACAAATATTTCAAGTAGCCTCCAAAACTGATGTGAAAAACTAATCAAAATTTCTCCTGGAGCCGCAAAATTTTACAAGTATGTTGACTTATGATAGAGGAGCATGCTTTCCAAATGATTTTGCATGAATCAATCAAGGTTGCAAGTAGTTAATGTTCAAATTTTCTTACTCAACATTTTCTGAAAATTGCTCCTATCAGGCTGTGTAAAATCAATTTGGATTTGGCTTTGGAAAAATACCAAATTTGGTGTTATGACCCTAAAAATTGGCATGCAAGTATACTTTTGTGAGGAGAATCTAGGGAATCAATTGGTTTGTCATGATGGGATTTTGGTTGCTTAATACTAGCTTCCAAAGATGGCTACTTTAGCATATTTAAGACTGTGTAGACAAGAAACCTTTGCAGGACCCTTCAACTTGACCTTTTGAAACCCTAGAAAATCATATCATAAGGAGCTAAAATTTTGTGGAGTTACTCTCATATGGTAGACGAACACGTATGGAAAGTGATTTTGTGTGAAATTGTACTGGCTTCATTTTATGATTTTTTGAAGGTCACTGGAGTGGATTTTACAACTGTGTTTCTGAGTGCTTCAATCAAACTTTTCATCATGGAACCTTCAATTTTTTCCAAAATTTGAAGGTTCCAACAGGTGGCACTCATATGCCTAAGGTGGTGTATGAGTCCTAAATCACTAAATTTGGGCCACACAACCTGAAAGCATTTTAATTATGATTATATGTTGATTTATGTCAGGATTATCCTCATAAAGATGCACTAAATGAGGCTTGTGGATAAAAAATAAGGCCAATTAAAGCATAAAGAAACCCAATTATTTATGAAAACCCTAGAAAAGTGTGAAAGTGTGTTACAACACTTCAAATAAGGTATAATTAATTTAATTTAGCTCAAAAGGGCTCAAGGCCTAATGTGAATGTGTCAAACACATTACAACACTAAATCAAGGCAATATTAATGGTCAATTTAACTAGGAGGGCCCAAACAAGCAAGGAAAAGTAAAGGGATACTTTTTCCATTGCCACACCATGATCCAAACCCCATTTTTGTAATCAAACCTTAAAATCGAATAAACTAGAATGAAGGAATGTTGAATGAACACATAAGCTATGTTGCAACTCACCAAACCCTTAGAACAAAGGTTGTAAAATTATGTGAAATGGATAGCATGAATATAGATCTTGACTCTTGAGTGTATGCTATGGATCTTGACTTGAATGCTTTCTTGAATCATAGGAACCTACATCACAAATGTTAGCTCAAAAACACACATGATGCATGATGACTTTGACATGATACTTGATTCTTGAAGGTAACTCCAAAATACTTGATAATCAACTCATGAATGCTCTTGTAAACTCTCTTGATCATAAATTTTCTATAGTGCTTGAATACTTGAAAGATTAGATCTTGTTGTAGTGTAGACAAAAAATGGGCTTCTTTATGCCTTACTTGGTCCTATTTTGCATCCACAAGCCTTATTTAATGCATCTTTCTGAGGATAATCCTGACACATATCTAATGACCAATCATAATTTAATTTTTTTGGGCTATGTTTTCTAGATTTAGTGATCTAGGACTCATACACCACCTTGGGCATATGGGTCCCACCTAATTTTTGGGTCATGAACCTGAATTTGGCATTAAACTTAACTTTTCTTGAAATTTATGTCCCAAGCCTAGGATAGCCATTTCACATAAGTTTGTAGCCTTTTTTCTAAGGGTTTTGTGAGTTGCAACATATTTTATTTGTTCATTCATTATTCCTTCATTCTATTTGATTTCATTTCAAGGTTCAATTACCAAAATGGGGTTTGACCAAGGCAAACCCCTATCCACTAATAAAACAACATTTTTCTCTCTCTTTGATATGTGATTTTCAGATTTAGGTTGAAGATCCATTGAAGAGGAAGATTGGAAAAAAAATTCAGAGTTGTCACCTTTCTTAAAAGATTACGGAAAGTCACCTATAGGTTGGGATTCAGAGTTTCAAACTCAGAGATTTAAAAGGAGAGAAGCTACAGAAGATCACTAGAGGATACCAAAATTTTATATAAACCCTGATATTGGGACTAAATTGTCACTTGTGGCATTGGAGTCCCAATATACCATTTTTTTAGACATTTTTTGTAGATCTTGGTTTACTAGTTGTAGGTTCTGAATCCAGCCCAAAACCCTAAATTGGGACTAAATCGTCCAATCTAGCATATGAGTCCTAGTGTGCTTCAAAAGTTAAAATTTTGAGATTTCAGATCTTGTTTCAAGCATCTTTAGCTTTCCAGGTGCACTTCTGTTCATTCTTAGCTATGTAAGTGCAAAAAGATGGGGAGCCAAAAAGGGGGCTTAAGTGGCCATTTTTTTTCTGAAATTAGGAAATATTGAGCTTGGACGTGAAATTGAGGATAGTTACACACAAAATGTTGAGATGCAACAAAAAAAGGGATCGTAGTGCTCTGAGTCTACTTTCTAAACTACTCTTTTTTTTTAAATGGTTGAGATTAAGGGGTTCAAAAGAGGGGGCCACAAAAATTGTTGTTGTTTTTGTCCAAAAAACATAACATGGCAACTTTTGTGGCTCTCCCAAAAGGTTAACTTTTTTTTAGTATTTTTAAGATCACTTCAATGAGAAATTAGCTAACAGTGTGTAGTTTATGCCTTTTTTTTATAATTTTTTAATCAATATTTGATTTTTTACTAATTTTAAAAGTAGACACTTCCTAAAAAATAGAATTTTCGCCATGCTACCCCTATAAATTTTGAAAACTAATTGAAAATATTTGTTTAATATGCGTAGAATGGAGTCTAGTTTCAAAAAATGTAATTTATAACAAAAAAACACCAAACACTGGTTTTTACCAAAAAATAGATATACAAACAAATGAAATTATAGATCAAAGGCTTAACATTGTCAAAATGTGAAAAAACTTACATTGTTAGATAGCTAAGAGAGAGCCCAACATTACCCAGGTGTTTGATTCAAGTTCGACCTTGAAACATGTGTAAAACTGATGCTTAGCATGAATGCGATTATGTGAAATATTGTAGAATTTACAAAAGCATGTCTTTGGATGTTGGGAATGCACTCCAAGCCTTTGGGTTGGTATTCCCAAGTAAAATACCAAGCCCAAGGCTTGGGGATTCCCAAAGCAAGAAATAACATGAGCATGTTATAACACACTCACGTTATTCCTTGGTTTATCAATGGTTTTAATTTGCACCCAAGACATGTCTATGAGACATGCTTGCAGCACATTATAATGCCTCGCATTATAATCTTTCCTTTTTAAAATGCTGGTGTATTGAATGTATGTATATATATTTGTATGTGTGTATGCATGTAACAGACATGGATATGTATGTCAAATGCTTGTGTATGTGTTATTGTATGACATGTTAATGCTTGTCTTGTCAGTATGTGTTTGTAAGTGTGTGTGTGTGTTTATGTATGTGTAATGTAGATTCTATTTTTTGTGTGTGCTTGTGTATGTGTGTATGTATGTGTTTTGTATATGTGTGTGTATGTATGTGTTATGTGTGTCTTTAGAGGGAGGATAATTTTAAGAGGGAGAGAATTTTCTAAGGTAGAGGTGGGAGGAGAGGGATGGAGAGACCTAAGAGAGAGATCTGAGAGAGAGGAAGAGGGTGGAATGGAGGGACAGAGAGGAGTCAGGAGAAAGAGGTTAGATTGAGAGAGATGGATTCATTAGGGTCAGGGAATGGAGGAGAGAATCGAACGCGTCCGACATCATCAATCAGATCAAAATCAAAATCAAAAGATCCGTCAATTTCCGTCAACAAATCAAAATCAAGAAATCCGCGCGTCAAAAGAGAATCGTCGAATCAATCGATCGCAGATCAATCAATCCGTTTCACGATCCGTCGAAATCAGGCGCTTTTTGCGTCAGATCAGATCCCGAAGGTACATAGAAAGAGGGAGAGGGTAGATAGAGACAATTAGAGAGGTTAGGAGAGAGGGAGGGAGACATAGGTATAGGGGTTGATGGTATAGGGTTTATGGATTAGGGTTGAGGTGCCAATGTATAGGGTAGAGGTTTTAGTGTATAGGGTAGAGGGTTGATGGTTTAAGCATTTAAGGGTTGAGGGGTTAAGGGTTTAATATTTGAGTGATGAGGTTTAGGATTTTAGGTTTTAGGGTTGAGGGATTAGGGTTGAGGGTTGAGGGTATAGGGTTGAGTATATAGGTTTTAAGGTATATGGTTAAGGGATTAGGGTTGAGGATCCAATGTATAGGGTGGATGGTTTAACATTGATGGTTTAGGGTTTAAAGTATATTATAGAGGGTAGAGGGTTGAGGGTTTTAGGGTTTTAGGGTTGATGGATTAGGGTTAAAGGATTGAGGATTAATGGATTAGGGTTCAAGGATTAAGGGTTGATAGTTAAGGCTTTAGGGATTGAGGGTTGAGGGATTAAGGGTTGAGGGTGTAGGGTTTAAGGGTTGATGGATTAGGGTTGAGGGATTAAGGGTTGAGGGTATAAGGTTGAGGGATTAGGGTTGATGGTTTATGGTGTTGGATTGAGGGTAGAGGGTAGAGGGTTTAATGGTTTATAGTTTAAGGGTTAAGGGTTTGGGGTTTAGGGTTGAGTATTTAAGGGTTTAAGGGTTGAGGGTATAGGGTTGATAGATTAGGGTAGAGAGGGATGGATGGATGGAGGGAGAGATGGAGCGAGAAGTGAGATAGTGAGAAGGAGAGAAGAGGAGGGAAGGGAAAAGATAGATGAGGGTTGAGAATCTAGTTTATAGGGTAGAGGGTTGAGAATTGAGGGTATTGGGTTTTTGGGTTAAGGGTATAGGGTTGAGGGATTAGGGTAGAGGGTAGAGGGTAGAGGGTAGAGGGTAGAGGGTTTAAGGGTTTAGGATTGAGGTTTTAGGGTTGAGGGTAGAGGGTTTAGGGTATAGGTTTGAGGGTATATGGTTGAGGGTTTAGGTTTGAGGGTCCAATGTATAGGGTAGAGGGTATAGGGGTTGATGATTTAGAGTTTATGGGTTGTGAGTTGAGGGATTAAGGGTTTAGGGCTGAGAATTGAGGGTTGAGGGTTTAATGTATAGGGTAGAGGGTTGAGGGTTGAGGGTTGAGGGTTGATGGTTTAAGGGTTGAGGGATTAGGGTTGAGGAATTAATGGATTAAGGTTTGATGGTTGATGGATTAGGGTAGATAATTTAAGGGTTTAATGGTCAAGGGTATAGGGTTGAGGGATTAGGTTTGAGGGTAGAGGTTATTGGGTTGAGGGTAGAGGGTAGAGGATTTAATGGTTTAGGGTTTAATGGTTGATCATTGGGGTTTTAAGTTTGAGCATAGAGGGTTGAGGGTATAGGGCTAAGCGATTAGGGTTGAGGGTCCAATGTATAGGGTAGAGGGTATAGGGGTTGAAGTTTTAGGGTTTAAGGGTTGAGGGTTGATGGATTAGGGTTGAGGGTTTAGGGTTTAGGTTTAAGGGTTGAGGGTTTAGGGATTAGGGTTGAGGGAGTAAGGGTTTAGGGATTACGTGTCGAGGTATTAGGGTAGAGGGTTTAAGGGTTTAAGGGTTGAGGGCTTACGTTTGAGGGATTAGGTTTTAGATTTTAGGGTTGATGGTTGAGGTTTTAAGGGTTTAAGGGTTGAGTGCTTAGGTTTTATGGATTAGGGTTGAGGGTTAAGGGTAATGGGTAGAGGGTTGAGGGTTGAGGGTTGAGGGTTGATGGTTAAGGGTTGAGAATATAAGGTTTTAAGAGTTGAAGGTATAGGGTTGATGGATTAGGGTAGAGACTTTAAGGGTTTAGGGAGGGAGAGAGAGGTGAGATAGATAGATAGAGAGAGAGGGGGGGTATGGATTTAGGACCTATAGGGTTGAGGATTGGGTTTGAGGCTCCAATTTATAGGGAAGAGGGTTAAATGTATAGGGTAGAGGGTTGAGGGTTTAAGTGTTTAAGGGTTGAGGGGTTAAGGATTGAGGGTTTAAGGGTTTAAGATTTGAGGGATGAGGTTTAGGGTTTAAGGGTTTAGGTTTGATGGATTAGGCTTGAGGGTTGATGGTATAGGGTTGAGTATATAGGTTTTAGGGTATATGGTTGAGGATTCAATGTATAGGATAGATGGGTGAGAATTGAGGGTTTGGGTTTAATGTATAGTGTAGAGGGTTGAGGGTTGAGGATTTAAGGGCTTAAGGGTTGAGGGATTAAGGTTTGACAGTTGAGGGTTGAGGGTATAGGGTTGAGGGATTAGGGTAGAGAGGGAGGGATGGAGGGAGGGAGAGATACAAGGAGAAGTGAGATAGAGAGAAGAGAAGAGGAGGGAAGGACATAGAGAGATGAGGGTTGAGGATCCAATTTATAGGGTAGAGGGTTGAGGATTGAGGGTATAGGGTTGATGACCTATAGGGTTGAGGGTTTAAGGGTTGAGGATTGAGGGTGTAGGGTTGAGGTATTAGGGTCATGGGTAGAAGGTAGAGGGTTTAATGGTTTTAGGCACAAGGTTGAGGTTGGGGTTTAGGAGTTCCGGGGTAGAGATTTTGGGGTTTAAGGGTTTTGCAGGGGTGAGGGGTATAGGGTTGAGGTTGGGGTTGAGGGTGAGGGTATTGGGTTAGGGTGGGGTGGGGTGGGGTTTAGGGTTTGCTGTTCTGGGGAGGTTAAAATAAAGAGATTCACGATGAAAATCTCGGGATTAAGTAAAATCGGTCCGGAAGGTAAAGTGAGTTCAGTTCGGTTTAAAGTATTGAGGTCGTTCGTTCAAGATTAAAGATAAAGGTTAAAGGTCAGGTTCAGGAATTATCTCTCAGGAAATTAAAAAAATTCACCGGGTTAATCGTTCGTTCGAGGATTAAGGTTAAGGTCGGAGTAAAGATAAATGGATGGATAAAGTAAAGATAAAGTCGAAAGGTCGGGTAAAACAGGAAGATTATCGCTATGAGTGAAAGTCAGAATGCGAGGATCGAGAAAGATCGAGGTAAAGGGAAAGGAACTCGAAAGGAAGGTTGGAAGGAAGGAAGTCAGGTCGAGGATCGGGGAAAAGATCGAAGTAAAAGAAAGCAAGCGGATCAGACGATCAGACAGGATCAGACATCCGGCGAATCAGAATCCAGCGAACACGATCAGGAGATCGAACTGCGATCCGGAGATCGAACAGATCAGATCTTTGCCGATCCGGTGCGTTCGAGATCGAGATCAGAATGGGGAGTGAGAAAGAGAGGCGAGTCAGAGGTGGGGTTGAGGGATTAGGTTTGAGGGATTAAGGCTTCAGGGATTAGGGTAGAGAGTTTAAGGTTTTAAGGGTTGAGGATATAGTGTTGAGGGATTAGTGTTGATGGTATTGGGTTGAGGGTAGATGGTAGAGGGTTTAAGGGTTGATGGTTTTTCATATCCCTCAAAATTGTAACCTTGAAATATCAAGCATCAAAAATAACATAAATAAAATACATGTTAAAACATTACCTATCTAATAATATTATAATTATAATTATCAAAGATAGCATTATAATTATAAATATTAAATATAATATTATAAATACCAACATATAAATACTAATATTATAATTATGACTATCACATTATAAATATTAAAATAATAATACTAGCAATCTAAATATTAAATAAATATAAATATTAAATTTGATATTTTTATTATAATGTAATGATAACTAACATATTAATCATAAAGGGGTAGGGGGGCTAGCTCAATTGGATAAAGCATCCTATTGTAGGAAAGAGGTCACAAGGTCTAGTCTCCCCCCAAACCCGTGGTACCATAGGACGTGTCGCACCAATGCCACTGGTCACGGGAAAAAAGTTTACCAGACACATTGCAGTTTATAGGGGGACGGATGCCTAACCGATTCCTACAGTCTAAAAAAAACATATTAATCATACAAATGTCGATAATCATAAATAATAATTTAACAAAGGGTAGAAATCCTATTAATACAATGATTATACTTGAAGAGGTAGTGGTTCAATTATCATGCTTTAGTCATTGATTAGCATTCATTCTAAAGAAAATGATTTAGTTAAGAGACACATCCCCTGGTTAAAGAGGTGTAAGGAAAAAACTATACCATTTCACCTAATAGGGGTATAAAGGATAGCCACTTTCAAACAAGAAAGGCATCGAATGGAAGAATAAAAAATATAAGGGATAAAAAGAATAAACAGTTGTTGCATACCTTCGGGTAAAGGTCAGATATTATGGGCTGAAATCTACTCAAGGCATAAGTAGGATAAAAGGATAAGCGATAGGCATAGTTTTTTTTTTTTAATTATGATATGTTTAGAATTTTTTCTAATTATGATGTATTTATTATTATTTGCTTCTAATTATAATATGATCAGAATTAATAGGTTAGATCAGTAGATGTATTTATTATTATTTTATGATCAAAATTCATACAGTAGGTTCAATAGGTGTATTCACTACTATTGTCTCCATTTATAATATGACTAGATATCTATAGAGTAGGATTAGTAAGAGAGTTATTATTATTTATTTATTATTTTATTAGTGTTCATTATTGTTTATTAAGGTTTATTACTATTATTTATGCCTAGGATAGATTTAGAGATTTACATACATTTATATGTATATTGTCAGTATATGTATATTGTTAATCTATTTATATCATGATGTTCATGTTCCATCATGGTGAGGAAAAAGGATTGCAAAGGGGAAATTCATGTAATGGAGTCTCCTAGATACGCCACCCAGGTGTGGGACATGATGAGCCCACAAGGGCCAAGGGGGTACTGCCTCCTAGGTTATCGAAGGGTATTTCCCTTTGGTCTATGTTGATCTCCACTAGATACACCACTCGAGGGTGGGAAATAATGAGCCTACAAGGGACAAAGGGGTTCTTCCTCTAGGGATATCCAAGGGTGTTACTTTTGGGTCTAATTAAATCATGGGATTAACCATTGTAATCCTACCTTCCTACCATGGTGTAGTGTGAGGGGAGGGTCAATTATGAAATGTTGGTTATGACACTTATTATAGATCTACTCATACTCAATTCCAATTTCCAATATGGATTACTAACATTCTAATTGTAAACTAATCCTTTGATTGATCTCTAACTTGTAGGCAGGAACTGAACAAGCTAAGATATCCTCGAACCATTGTTTGGGGGGGGGGGAGGTGGAACTGATAATTTAGAGACAATTTAGTATTAATCCTACTAGGGACATTACAAGTGGTATTATAGCGCATTCCAACTAGCCTATGTTAATGTATCCCCATATGTGTGTTCCTTTCATGTATACCTCAAGCATGTACTTTGTGACTTCAAGTGTATATTATGTGTTCATATGTATACCAGAGGAAAGGATAGGATCCATAGTGTAGTGCAAAATGCATCGATATTTTTTCTATTTGGGATGCATTATGGACATGTGTGTGGCAGCCTTTGTGATGTGTTAGTTAGCCATTGTGTATGTGATAGAGCTAGTTACTATGTCTTTGTGATGTATGGTGGAGTTGTCATTGTGTTCATGACTATGTTATGCTTAAAAATAATGAAAATATTAAAAATGTTGTTTTTCAAGTTGCTTGAGCTACTTTACTATGTACTTGAGCTAGTTGTTTGTGTGCTTGAGCTACTTTCCTACTTGTTTGAGCTAGTTGCTTGTGTGCTTGAGCTACCTTTTTGTCTACTTGAGTTGGTTTCCTATATGGTTGAGCTACTTGCTAGTGTGGTTGAGGTGCTTCTGTTTCTACTTCACCTACATGTTTGCTTGCTTCAACTTCTTTCTTGTCTCATGGTGAACTTTGAATAGTTCAAGTTACTTCAATGAATAAGACTTCAAAACTTAGTGAGCACCTACTTCATTTAATTTCACCTTGTTGTACTTCATTTACTTTATTTTTGTGATAGGGCAAAAATAAGTGTTAGAATACAAACAACAAACAAAAGAGTGCAAATAACAACTAAAAACACCCTACACCTCAAGATTGGCCTAAAGATTAACTAAACCAAGCAAAATGAAAGATTTCACCTTGTTGAGTTGTCCCTTGGTTGGCCCTTCGATCTTCGATGTTGTATGTTCCTTGGATGGCGAGAGATGCAAGCTATAAGAAGGGATGAGGATGGAGAGATGAGTGAAAATGGATGCAAGTATGAGAAATTGGCTAAGTATGGCTCAAAGAAAAAAATTGCAAGAGTTTGGCTAGCATGAATGATCTCCCCCCTCAAAATGAGAGAAAAAGGGGGTATTTATAGAGAATTTTGGATTCTCTAGGGAAATGGACAATCAAGATTGAGCCACCAAGATCAAGATGTAGGGCTAAGGTGAGTTGAAAACTCACAAGCCCTCACATCTTGACATGTAGCATGTGAAGTGTCTTGAAAAGGATGATGTGTACATGAGGTGGAAAGAGAGTACATGACATGGAGGTAGTACATAGTACCTTGGGATTGAGACAAAATATCCTCATAAAGGAGGTCCTTGTCCCCATGTGGTGAGAGGACATGTGGGCAATTAAAAATTCCTCAAATATCTACATGGGGATGAGAAAATGAATTTTAAATTCCAAGGAATGCATTGGGGGATTAAATGTGAATTAAAAAATCATATGGGGAATGGAGTGCCTTCTCCAAAAGGAGAAAATATTTAATGAAGTTGACTTAGGACACATTCCACAAATGATATGGGTATTAGGTTAACCTAATTAAGTGATTAAGGTTGTGCAAGTACTTGATTAGACTAATTAATGAAGATTAGAGGCAAGTGGGAAATTATGGAGGATGGGACCTTAATGATGATTAGGGGTGTGCACATCTTAATCATAAATTAATTATGATTAAGAAAGAGGGTTAGATTGTTAAGAGGGATTAGAGACCAACTTGCAAAAGTTGGAGGATGTGACAATGAGAGAGAAAGTGAGGAATTAGAAAATAAATTTAAAATTCCAAGAGATAATATGACTAAATTAAATAAAGTGGTATATTTATTTAATTTAGAGAGGAAAGAGGGGGGGAATCATTTATTAAATTAAATACTTTGGAAAGCTTATGTAAGGCACAAAATATTAATTAAATGAGTGATTTAATTAATACCGACAAATAAGACGAATTAAATGAGCAAAGGGGTGATTAAGGAGACGACTTTGACCATATGGAAGTGGTCAAATTTAAATGTCTACAATTTCATTTTGAAATTGATTATTTTCATTCCTACACTACCTTAATTTTATTATGTAATGGTGATGCATGTAACCCACAGGTTGGTGTATTCACTTCTATATCCAACAAAGATCATCCCACACCATTCAACCCTGAGATAAGTTGATATGATTCAATAAATCAAATACTTTTCCAAGATGTGAAAATAAACTTAGTACCTAACATAGAAGAAAGATGATAGCATCCAATCGAATTAGAAGGATTGAACATGAAATAAGGTAACACTATAAATTTAAAACTAATATCCTCACAAAAGGAACTGAGATATTAAGCTGCTTAAGGACAAGAAAATTTGAGAAGGGAAGACTATCTTGTCCCTCGAAATTGTTACCTTGAAATATCAAGCATCGAAAACAAGATAAATAAAATACATATTAAAACATTAACTATCTAATATTATTATAATTATAATTATCAAAAATAATATTATAATTATAAATACTAAATATAATATTATAAATACCAACATATAAATACTAAATATTATAACTATGACTATCACATTATAAATATTAAAATAATAATGCTAGAAATATAAATATTAAATAAATATAAATATAAAATATGATATTTTTATTATAATGTAATGATAACTAACATATTAATCATACAAGTATCAATAACCATAAATAATAATATAACAAAGCGCAGCAATCCTAGATTAATACAACAATTATACTTGAAGAGGCAGCTGTTCAATTATCATGCTTTAGTCATCGATTAGCATTCATTCTAAAGACAGTGATTTAGTTAAGAGACACATCCCCCGATCAAAGAGGTGTAAGGAAAAAACCATTTCACCTAATAGGGGTATAAAGGAAATCCATTTTCAAACAAGAAAGGAATCGAATGGAAGAATCAGAAATATAAGGAATAAAAAGAATAAATAGTGGTTGCATACCTTTGAGTAAAGGCCAAATATTATGGGTTGAAATCTGCTCAAGGTATAAGTAGGATAAAAGGATAACCGATAGGCATAGTTATTATTCTTTTTTCTAATTATGATATGTTTAGAATTTATAATATATTTATTATTATTTGCTTCTAATTATAATATGATCAGAATTTATAGTTTAGATCAATAGATTTATTTATTATTATTTTATGATCAAAATTTCTAGAGTGGGTTCAATAGGTGTATTCACTACTGTTATCTCCTTTTATAATATGACTAGAGATTTATAGCGTAGGATCAATAAGAGATTTATTATTATTTATTTATTGTTTAATTAATTTTCATTATTGTTTATTATTATTTGTTGTTTATTATGGTTTATTACTGTTATTTCTTCTTGGAATAGATTTAGAAATTTACATACATTTATATGTACATTGTCATTATATGTATATTGTTAATCTATTTATATCATGTTGTCCAGGTTCCACCATGGTGAGGAAAAAGGATTACAAATAGTAAATTCATGTAATGGAGTCTCCTAGATACGCCACCTGGGTGTGGGAAATGATGAGCCCACAAGGGCCAAGGGGGTGCTGCCTCCCGAGTTATCTGAGGGTACTACCCTTGGGTCTAGGTTGATCTCTAGATACACCACCTGAGGGTGGTACATAATGAGCCCACAAGGGCCAGAGGGGTTCTACCTCCAGGGATATCTGAGGGTGCTTCCTCTGGGTCTAGTTCAATCATGGGATTAACCATTGTAATCATGCCTTCCTAACATGGTGTAGTGTGATGGGAGGGTCAATTATGAAATGTTGGTTATGGCACTTATTATAGATCTAATCGTACTCAATTCCAATGTCCAATATGGAGTACTAACGTTCTAATTGTAAACTTATCTTGTGATTGATCTCTAACTTGTATGTAGGAACTAAACAAGCTAAGATATCCTCTAACCATTGTTTGGGGGGGAACTAATAATTTAGAGAGAATTTAGTATTGATCCTACTAGGGACATTACAGGGTTTAAGGTTGAGGGTAGATGGTTGAGGGTATAGGGTTGAGGGATTAGGGTTGAGGGTCCAATGTATAGGGTAGATGGTATAGGGGTTGAGGGTTTTGGGTTTAAGGATTGAGAGAGTGGGAGAGAGATAGATGGGATGAGAGAGAGAGGGAATGGGAGAGAGATAGAGGGAGTGAGTGAGTGAGAGATACTTGAGAGAGGGAGATGGGGTAGGAGGGAGGGAGATGGGGAGAGGGAGGGGGTGGAGAGACCGAGAGAAATGGGAGGAGAGGAGGAGCAGAGAGATAATGAGGAGGAGATGAGGGAGGAGTGGAGTGAGAGAGAGACCCCAAGAGAGGGAGGGGGGAGGGAGATGGAGGGGTGGAGAGAGATAATGGAGGAAAGAGGAATGGAGAGATAGAGGGAGAGGGAGGGATAAGAAGGAAGGATGGACAAAGAATGGATTTAATGGAAGGGTGGAATAAGGACGAATGGAAGGACAACATAATAAAGGACCCGGATGGTGCTGGATGATTTGTAAGTATGCACATTAATTTGTATTAAAATTTAGAGTGGTCACATCAAGATTAGTTGATAGTTAGACCTTTCATTTCTATAATACCAATGCTATCATCTAATGTTTATATCATGTATGTAGGTGATTGATGAAGTTATCAAGCTTGCAAATGTGGCACACTTTATGTTTAGAACTGTGGAAAAGGATACAGAGTTCAATGGTATTTTATTTTTTCTTAAAATAATGCAAAAAAAATTGATGTAGGATATTCTCAATAAATTAGTAAACTAAGTGAGATTAAATTGTGTTGTTTTTATAACAAGTTACAAGTTTCTAAAAGGTTGGAAAGTAATAGTTTGGTTACGTCATATTCATGTTGATCCTCATTACTTTGAGGACCCTCTAAAGTTTATTCCTAATAGATGGGAGGTATGCTTGATATCCATATAAAAATTACTTTTTAAGATATTCAATGGACTAGATTGACTAGTGATAATTTATAAGATATTTCATTATTGAACACACAAGTTTTTGATTATTGACATATCACATGTTTATTTGAATTGATTATGTGATTTTGTGATTATTAATATTTACAATCTCTTTTCTTTGTTTAGGTGGGAGCTAGTAAACCCAAATGAAGTTATAAAGTATATGTCAAATCCAAGACTAGCAGATAGTACTAAACTATTCATTTGAAGTTAACCTCAACATGAGCACCTATTATGTAGACATTATAAAAGTGTGTGTCAAGCTTAGAGAGGGAATTTCAAATTATTCGTTTCAAGTTAATGTCATCATGAGCACCTATGATGTAGACATTATAAGAGCATCTAGAATGTATGAGTGACATTGTAAAAGATCTATGAGAAGGGAGTACCTAAGGCATCTTTGAATCCTATTTTTAGTTATTGTAAGAGAATCTTATAAGTTGAGTTTGTGTGCATGAAAATGAGGCACATTGATTGAATATTTGATTTAAGTGGGGGGTTGGAATTTAGATAGGTTGATTTTTTTCTCATGATTTTGTATTACCACTTGATACTTTTGAGAAAGAATTGTACCTAAAATTACAAGCACTTGAGTATCATATTGGTGTGTGAAGCATATTAGACAATTGTAGCACACACATAAGAATTAGGATTGCCAAAACAGGTCAACTAGCTTGCTAATTTGATGAAATTGGCAAGGTAGTGGGTTGCTTGAAAAAATGAATCCAAGAAACGGGGCCTCACAATGATTGGGATGTTTGAAAAAATGGGTCCAAGAAATGGGGTATCACGGTGATGTACATCACTATGAGACCCCATTTCTTGGACCCATTTTTTCAAACATCCCACTACCCTGCCAATTTCATGGTGATGTATCAAATTTCTTCTAGTGTTGACCAAGCTATGTGCCTATAGTATTCACTTGGATTGATTTGGAAAAAAAAATTGATTCTTCCCTCCTTTGTTCCACATATATATCTAATCTTGCAGATGAATCATCAAATATTTTCATATTCCTTTGATAGTAATATTCACTTGATGGAAAAAGTGTCACATGCATGCAGTGCAAAGTTGCAAAGGGGTGCAACTTTAATTCTGCAACTCACATGATTGAACCAAAAGTTACAACATGTCCATATGGGTACGTTTAGGCTATGCATGGTCCTCTTTTACACCCAAACACACCGAATTGGTTCGAGCTACGTTCATGTGGCGTAATCCCTTAAGAGTCCAAATTGCAAAAGGGTAGCAATATTTGACAACATGTTACTTTGAGACCATGTCATGTATGGGCATTTCATCTGAGGCATTGGGATCATGTAGGGACCATCTACAATAACCTCTCAGTTTTTTTATCTTGAAGTCATTTTTCTGTGGTGTCCAATTTTTACTTGATGGAAAAAGTGTCAAATGCAAGTAGTGTAAAGTTGCAAAGTGGTGCAACTTTTATTCTATAAATCGTATGACCAAATAGAATGTTCCAACATGTCTCAATGGGTACATTTATGCTATGCATGGTCTTCTTTTGCACCCAAACATGTCGAATCACTTTGAGCTATGTTCAACTGGCTAGATCCCTTAAGAGTCTAAAGTGCAAAATGACTGCAATCTTTGACGGACTATTATTCAAAAATTGTGATGCTTACAAACTCTCCATCTAAGGAAACAAGATCATGTTGGGCCCCTCTATAATAACCTCTCTTTGTTTTTGTTATCTCGGATGTGTTTTCCTATAGTGTCCAGTTTTCACTTGATGGAAAAAGTGTCAAATGCAAGCAATGTAAAGTTAAAAAGTGGTGCAACTTTTGTTCTACAACTCATATGACCAAACGAACTATTTTTTTGCATCCATATGGGTACATTTATTCTAAGAATGGCCTTCTTTCACACCCAAACACGCTGAATCACTCTGAGCTATGTTCAACTAGCTCGATCCCTTAAGAGTCCAAAGTGCAAAATGGTTGCAATCTTTGATGGGCTATTACTTAGAAACCATAATGCTTAAAAATATTCATCTAAGGCTATGGGATTGTATTGGTCCCCTCTGCAATAACCTTTCTCAGTTTTTTCTATCTCAAAGATGTTTTCCCATGGTGATGACTTTTCAGTTGAGGAAAAAGTTGTCAAATGCAAGTAGTGTAAAGTTGCAAAGTGGTGTAACTTTCATTTTGCAACTTGTGTGACCAAACAAACTATTCCAACACATCTGTATGGGTATTTCTACACTATGAATGGCCTTCTTTTTCACCCAAACATTTTGAATCACTCCAAGCTACGTTCAACCGGCTTGATCCCTTAAGAGTCCAAAGTGCAAAATGGCTACAGTCTTTTACGGGCTATTACTTGAAAATTGTGATGCTTACAAACTCTTCATCTAAGGATATGGTATCATGTTGGGACCCTCTACAATAACCTCTCTCATTTTTTTTCTATCTTGGAGGTGTTTTCTCGTGGTGACAATTTTTCAATTGAGGAAAAAGTTGTCAAATGCGAGCAGTGTAAAGTTGCAAAGTGGTGCAACTTTTGTTTTTCAACTCATGTTACCAAATAGAGTATTCCAATGGGTCTGGATGGGTACGTTTATGCTAGGAATGTTCCTCTTTCACAATCAAACACGTCAAATCACTCCAAGCTAAATTCAACTGGCTCAATCCTTTAAGAGTCCAAAGTGTAAAATAGTTGCAATCTTTGACGAGCTATTACTCAAAAACTATGATACTTACAAAATTTTTGTTTGAGGCTATGAGATTACGTTGGGCCCCTCTACAATAACCTCTCTCAATTTTTTCTATCTTGTAGGTGTTTTCCCGTGGTGACAACTTTTCAATTGAGAAAAAAGTTGTCAAATGCAAGTAGTGTAAAGTTGCAAAATGGTGCAATTTTTATTTCGCAACTTGTGTGACCAAACGGAATATTCCAATGCATTTGGATGGGTACGTTTATGCTAAGCACGGTCCTCTTTCGCACACAAAAATGTTGAATCACTCTAAGCTACATTCAACAAGTTCAATCTCTTAAGAGTCCAAATTGCAAAGTGGCTGCAATCTTTGATGGGCTATTACTTGAAAAACGTGATGCTTACAAACTCTCTATCTGAGGCTACAGGATTACGTTGGGAACCTCTACAATAACCTCTCTCATTTTTTTCTATCTCGGTGGCATTTTCTCGTGGTGATGACTTTTTAGTTGAGGAAAAAGTTGCCAAATGCAAGCAATGTAAAGTTGCAAAGTGGTACAACTTTTTTTCTGCAACTCATACGACCAAATAAATTGTTCCAACACATCCAGGGATGGGTATGTTTACATTAGGCATGGTCCTCTTTTGCACCCAAACACATCGAATCACTCTGAGCTACGTTCAATTGACTCAATCCCTTATGATGGCATGCAAAACAAAGGAAAAGAGAAAGATTCACACGATAGTTGAAAAGTCTAAGTTTTCCACACCAAAAGCATATGATTGCATGAAAGAGGTAAAACATCTGGGTGTCAAAATAGTTTAGGAAAGCCTAAAAATTTTTGTTCTCGTATGGGTTATGATCCAATTACTATGTGGATCTCATATTTACATTGAATTGATTATTATTAATATCTTGTATTTAGGTAACTTTCTTATTCCTATTATGCCTCTAATCACCTATGAAAATGGGATATGAAAAATATCAAATGGAATATCATATCATACAAGAGCCATTAGAGGTTTCTATAGAGAAGGTACAGTAGGTTACACTATAAATATCTATCTTCCCTCTCCTCCTAGCTTTATCCCTTTTAAATTCTTCATTGGATTCCATATTGAATTAGCGCATAAGTAAATGATACATCATTGGTGAACCAATTTTAGAAATATTGAAGTTGTTTAGCATCAACTAATAAAGTTGTTTAGCATCAATCAATAAATATTCAAGACAAACCATGAAGGACAACAATGAGCAATTCTCTAAGGCTAACCAATTAATAATTATACACGTAAATAAGTGAAGCACAACTACTCAAATACACATAAGCCTTGAAGTATACACATGAATACATAGTATACACATTAATACAAAGTATATGCATGAATACAAGGTATACGCATGAAAACACGTAAGTCGCAAAGTATACATTGGAATACACATAAGTCACAAAATATACACGTAAGTTGTAAAGTATACACTTGA
>VDFB02379560.1:0-29796 GCA_007258455.2 Sequoia sempervirens | reverse complement strand
CTTTGGATTGCGTGCATATGCAAGTAATGTAAAAGCACGATGTGCAGTACTTTTGCTTAGAGGTCCAGCCTCTACTTGGTGGCGCCAGGAGGAGCGCAAGCACCACTTATCTATTGACACTCTCACATGGGAGACGTTCTTAGAGCGATTTCGAGCACGCTATTTGTCTGAGCATTTTCGGCAGCGCCGCATTGATGAGTTCCATGACCTTCAGCATAGGGGACTATCAGTAGCACAGTATGAGAGTCAGTTTCTTGAGCTACTACAGTATGTGAACTATATCCAGGATGAGAAGCTTCTCGTCAATCGCTTCATCAGAGGACTTAATGTACGCATATCAGGACCTGTACGTATGGCTGATCCAGAGAACCTTCGGGTTGCTGTGGAGAAAGCCCTCATAGCAGAGGAGATTCAGGGAAAGTCACAGGAGGCACGAGAGCGGTTTCAAAACCGCAACCAGGGTACTCAATCACATGGGTTTCGACGACCTCCCCTTCCTTCAAAGGGAGGATTTAGGCCTTCTGCAGGACCGTCTAGACCACCACAGCAGCAGCATAGCCAGAGGCCTAGGCCACAGCAGGGCTTTCAGGGTGTACACTCTAGGCCATGGCGACCTCAGGGTCCCCGCAGAGATCAGTGTTCTCAGTTATAGGGTGCTACCCCAGCACGTTCACAGCAGTCTAGCCGAGGAGGACACAGTGGTTCTAGTAGGACAGGGGGACAACAGTTCACTAGGACCCAGCCAGCTCAGGTGTATTCTAGGGGTCCTTGTTATGTATGTGGAGAAGTTGGACACTTAGCCAGGGATTGCCCCCAGGGTCCCATAGTGAGAGGGCAACACACAGCAGGCTCTGAGCAGACAGTGGGAGATGTGGGCAAGTCCCACCGAGTATTTGCGGCGGTCGAGAACCGCCAAGTTGAGCACCAGGCCACAGTTATCGAGACCCCAGGTATGATAGGTGATACTCATATTACTATTTTATTTGATTCTGGGGCATCTGATTCCTTTATATCCCCTTCTATAGTGGAGCGTAGCAGGCTAGTGGCATCTAGGCAGGACGATAGGTGGGAGGTAGAGCTAGCCTCAGGGGCTAAGGTGTCAGTAGATTCAGTGGTTCATGATTGCCCACTTCAATTTGGAGGTTTGGATACATTGGTTGATCTTCGTGTCACACCATTAGGCTCCTATGGAGTGGTTTTGGGCATGGATTGGCTTGATGCACATCAGGCTAAGGTAGATTGCTGCCGAAAGATAGTTCAGTTTGTGGATGACCATGGTTCAGCAGTGGTGATCACAGGGGTTCAGAGGCCCATTTCTCTTCGTACGATATCCGCTATGCAGTTGAAGCGGTGTCTACGAAAGGGATGCCAGTTATTTGCTATCACTCTCAGAGATATGGATGAGGAGATGACAGAGGTATCCTTGGATGACCATCCCATTCTTAGGGAATTTGCTGATGTTTTTCCTTCTGACTTGCCAGGTATGCCACCTCGTCGAGAGATTGATTTTCGTATAGATTTGGTGCCAGGGGCTGAACCGATATCGAGGGCACCTTACAGGATGACTATGCATGAGCTTGGTGAGCTCAAGCTTCAGTTAGAGGAGTTGTTGGAGAAGGGTCACATCCGTCCGAGCGTCTCACCTTGGGGTGCTCCCATCATCTTCGTTAAGAAGAAGGATGGATCCCTTCGTCTATGCATAGACTATAGACAGTTGAACAAGGTGATGATCAAGAATCGTTACCCACTCCCGAGGATCGATGACCTATTTGATCAGATGCAGGGAGCCAGAGTGTTCTCTAAGATTGACCTTAAGTCTGGATATCATCAATTACGGATTGCAGAAGCAGATATTCATAAGACTGCGTTCAGGACTAGGTATGGCCATTATGAGTTTACAGTTGTACCATTTGGGTTGACGAATGCTCCTGCAGTGTTCATGAGTCTCATGAACGGAGTATTTCATACCTTCTTGGATCGATTTGTTATTATTTTCCTCGATGACATCTTGATATATTCACGTACCGAGGAGGAACATGAGGTTCACTTGCGACAGGTATTATAGTGTTTGAGGGAGCATCAGTTATATGGCAGCTTGTCGAAGTGTGCCTTCTTCCGTCCAGAGGTTCACTATCTTGGTCACATTATATCTGGTGATGGTATCTCTGTAGATCCATCGAAGATTAGAGCTATCATGGATTGGCCAGCGCCTACTATAGTGACAGAGGTCAGGAGTTTTATGGGTTTGGCAGGTTATTATCGTCGCTTTGTAGAGGGTTTCTCTAGGATTGCACATCCTATCACTTCCCTTCAGCGAAAAGGGAAGAAGTTTGAGTGGACAGAACAGTGTGAGAGGGCTTTTCAGACCCTCAAGGAGCGTCTCACTAGCGCTCCTATTTTAGCAGTTCTAAATCCTTCAGCTGATTTCATGGTTTGCACAGATGCATCTATTGATGGCTTAGGTGTCGTACTTATGCAGGAGGGTAGAGTGATTGCATATGAATCATGAAAACTCAAGACCCATGAGTTGAACTACCCTACACATGACTTAGAGTTAGCAGCTGTAGTTCATGCTCTAGTTCATTGGAGGCACTTCCTTTTGGGTCATCACTTCGAGCTACATTCAGATCACCAGAGCCTTCAGTACATATTCACATAGCTCAATCTAAATGCTCGCCAAAGGCGTTGGATGGAGTTTCTATGCGAGTACAATTTTGAGGTGCATTACATCAAAGGGAAGGAGAATGTGGTTGCAGATGCATTGAGTAGGAGGCGACATGAGCTATCATCCATGACATTGAGCATTGATTTGAGGAGTCAGATTCTACAACACCTTCCAGAGGATGAGTGGTATATGTTGGTTCAGCAGGAGATCCAGTCACAGAGGGCCCTTAAGGGCAAGTTTTCAGGATATACTTTAGAGTCTGATGGGTTACTACGACACAGAGGGCGTATCTATGTACCTAGTGTGGGTGACCTTCGCACAGTTATATTATCAGAGGCACACCGAGCACCTTATGCAGCACATCCAGGGGTGAAGAAGATGCATGCTGATTTGAGACAATTGTATCATTGGGCAGGGATGCGACGAGACATTGCATATTTTGTGACTCGATGCCTTGAGTGTCAGAGAGTCAAAGCAGAGCATCAACATCCAGCAGGACTTCTTTACCCGCATGATATTCCTGAGTGGAAATGGGACACCATTTCGATGGATTTTATTGTTGGTCTACCTTTGTCCTCACGTCGTCATGATGCCATCATGGTGGCTGTTGACAAGTTAACCAAAGTAGCCCATTTTTCACCCGTGCGTACGACTTACACAGCTCCAGCAGTAGCGAGAGTCTTCCTTGATGACATTGTTAGATTACATGGAGTACCTCGCAGGATTATATCAGATAGGGATTCACTCTTCACATCCACATTTTGGACATCCTTACAGCAGGCATTGGGCACTCGACTCAACTTCAGTTCAGCTTACCATCCTGAGACAGATGAGCAGACAGAGAGGGTGAATCAGGTGTTAGAGGATATGCTACGCATGTATGTGATGGATCACCAGTCTCGTTTGGAGGATTATCTATATTTGGTTGAGTTTGCCTACAATAATGGGCATCACAGTTCCTTAGGCATGCCACCATTTCAGGCATTGTATGGCCGACCATGTAGGACTCCTTTGAGTTGGGACAAGATTGAGGATAGAGTAGCTATTGGGCCAGAGATGGTACAGGATATGGAGCAGCAGGTGGTCTTGATTAGGCAGCGTCTGCAGGAAGCACAAGATCGCCAGAAGAAGTATGCCGATGCAAAGAGGGTTGATCGGAGCTTTTCAGTTGGGGACCGTGTATTTTTGAGAGTGCGACCACATAAGAGTCCAATCCGTTATGGAAAGGGCTCTAAGCTTGCACCACGGTTTGTGGGTCCATTTGAGATCTTGGAGCGGATAGGTCCCGTAGCTTATCGTCTAGCCTTGCCACCTAGCCTGTCACGCATCCACGATGTGTTTCATGTATTAGTTTTACGACGTTATATGCATGATGCTTCTCATGTGTTGGATTGGGATGCTTTGCAGGTGGAGTCGGACGGCCAGTTAGCTTTGGAGCCCATCCGCATTTTGGCTCGACGGACATTGGCTCTTCGAGGCCGAGAGCTGGACCAGGTTAGGGTCCAGTGGGATCACTATGATGAGGTAGCAGCCACTTGGGAGGATGCTTCCCGTTTGAGGGTCCTATATCCTCACCTCTTTGATGAATTCCAGGAGGAAGTTCATTCTTAGGGGAGGAGGATGTGAGGCCTACTAGTTGATACACCATTTGGCTATCTTTTGATTCGATCATGATGATACTCTATGTGTTTTGGACTATTTTGGATGACCATTGACACTTGATGTTATGCTTGTTTTATGCTTATGATGCTATGATGATTATATGCACATTATGTTTCCTTTATTGATATGCTCATATGATTTGGTTATCATAATTGAAATGGACAATTGTTTTAAAATGAGATGGAATTGATAGGATGCTAAATTTAATTTAGTGATGATGTGATTTCTTTATTATGCCATGACTATACATGAATTGATAAAATATGTAATTGCTAAAGGAAGAATGATTATATATATTGAATTTATTGATTCAGAGTTAGATTGTGCTAAATATATGCATATGAATTTATGATTTAATTATTGATTATCATGCATTGGATATTTTGACATGTGGACATTGAGTGTGCAGGTACATGCCCATGGCCAATGGGATTGGAGGTAACCAAGGGTACCCAATTGTGTTAGCCTAGTGAAGCCACTATGGTCCATGAAGAATGGACCATAGCCTCTTGTGTTGTATTTTAATTTGTGATTAAAAAGATTTAATGTTGAATCTTGAGATTATGTTTTTAAAGTCAATCAAACTTTTATTGAGGGTTTTGGGGCATGTTGGATTTATTTTATGATGTTAAAATTTCAATTTCTCTTTTGAGGATTTTCAAAGGTTTAATTAGTCCTTAAATTGGGTTAATTGGCCCTTAATTAACCCCTAGGATAGTCACCTATGGGTTAGGGGTCAAATCAAACCCATAACTTGTCAAAATTGCAAGTTGTGACCCTTCTTAATTAGCCATCAAGAAGGGTGACGGATTTTGGGGATGGGATTGGAGTGTTGGATCCAAAATCTCATTTATGAGATTTGAAAACCTTGTTGAGTGTTGAACACTCTTTGGCCTTTCACTTCCCCAAGAGTTCTCACACATGTGTGAGAACTTGTGGGGAGGTGTGTCCATAGGAGTGAATAGGAGATTGACATGTGTCACTCCCTCTTTGAAGGGTTTCCAACCCTAAACTCCTATTTGAATCCTTGAGAAATCAAAAGAAAGGGGTTCTTCTTTTGTTTGGATCTTGGATTGCTTGGAGGAAGGAAAATTTTGCTTGGTCTTGAAGGAGTAGAGATTTGGAGCTCATCTTCAACCCTCTCTCATTGTTGGCTTGGATTTGAGGTAGGTCTTACTCTATCTTTATGTATGTTTTCTTTTCTCTTCCTTTACCTCTTTGTATGCAAGTTTGAGAATATGAGCTATATGGGTTGTTGTCCATTTACATGTCTTTGCATTTCCTTGTGTTGGTTGGGGTTGTATAGGATAAACTCACCCAATGTGGGAAGAGAATCCTTGTGGGGGATAGGAATGTGTAGGAACCTCTATGGGGAGATTGTTCCTCCTTTGAGAAGGAGAGGCACAAAAAGGGTATGAGTACCCAAAATTGTTTCATGATAGTATGGTGTTTTGGGAAGATTGTTGTATGGAGGATGTATGATATGAAGAGCTTTATTGAATGGGTGGATTGAAGAAAAAGAAGGATTGTGTTGTTGGTTATTTCCACTTGCTAATAGGTCTCCCCATATGGAAGTGCTGTCCACCTCTATCCCCATCCTTGGATTCATAAAGAATCCCTAAGTAAATGTGTGAATCTTGGTTGGGAGTATTTTGTTTTTGAGCATTGTGGTTGAAAATGGCATTTTGTTTTATTGTTGTGTGTACCCGGTAGCTTGGTTACCTCTTAGCTCGGGGGGTGGTTGGTTTTCCAACCCAAGGTTGGGAGGTGAGCACACCCGATTGGCCATAAAAGAGAGAAATATATATATCTTGTTAAAAATTGCAGGTCTCATGGGAGTTATTGGTGTGGAGCATTTGTGTGTCACCTGGTTTAAGAAAAGAAAGGAGCTTGGGTGGTAGTTTCCAAGTGATAACAGTCCTAAAGAACTGTGGTTAAAGTTTTATGCTTGTAACTGAAATATGAGAATGTAATTTCCAAAGAACTGTGGTTAAAGTTTTATGTTTATACCGTATTTATGAGAATGTGATTACTGTAAGTAAAACACGCAGATTTGAAAAGAGGCCTATCTTCTATGAACAAAAGGGGGATAAAGGATTTAATACTGAGCATGCTTGAAATTGTAAACATTTTCTTTCGACCTATTATCTTTCTTTTGATTGCTAAAAAAATAAAAAAATAAAAAAAAATGGAAATGTATTGTTGGCTGATTTCTGGAAACAAGAATAAATTTATTAAGGAGCAATTATAATTCTGAGTCATTGTATCTCTAGGATATCGCCTCTGCTTGGATATTGAATAGTCTTGCTGTTAATCAATATGATGCTTCCTTCCCTAACTCTCTGCTTCCGTATTTACTTTTCTCTATACGAATGGTAATGATTAATCTGCTTGAAGTTTTACGTCCGTCTATAGCTAATTCCATTCCAGAAATAGATAACAGTTTAAAAAGAAACATTAATGGCCATCTAGATTGCAGTTTCCATTAAGGCCATAGATTGTAGGCTAATAATCGAAAGAATGGGAGTGTTGGTCCCATCCCTAACCTACAGGCCTGTATTATTCAAGTAAACACTTTAGCTAAGCATTACCTGATGTTGTACTAAAATCGACACCCTTAGTTATGCCTGCCTTGTCTCCTGCGTAGCTGGAGGTTTTAGTAGAGAGCGGTGGCTTACCCTATTTTATTGTTCTTCTGGGATCAGTCGGCGTACCATACTATAAGCAAATAAATAGGTAAACCTGCTACCCATGTCGTGGTGCAACCATTCAACACAAACTGTTGTATCGTTCTGTACCAGAGATGGATCTACCGTAATATGTTTCCACTACCAGGTTAAACGTTGTCTTATTTAAGAGTCTCATTTTCAAGTGGTAACAGTATTTCCATCAGGAATTCCACATTCTTAATATAAGCCCACCTTCTTAAAATGACTTTAATGGACCTCTATTTTGACAAAAATACTTATTTTGGGAATGACAAATATATATTGCACTGAGGAGTTCTAACTGCATACTTGAAAAGCTTGAATAGAATTTAATGGAAAATGTAGGCAATGTTTATTTAAAGCAGAGTAGATGCTGTTTTTAAATCAAAGCAAACAAAAGAATAGTAAAAAGAACACACTGAGAAATGAATGTCCTGTTATAAGAGAAAATAAATCCAAACTGTATCAAACGAGAAATCAAGAAAAATAAATAAAACTCTCCCTTCAGTCGCAACCTCCACCTCCTTATCTCGCCAGCGCCTCTATGAGGGTGTCTGCTGCTTCAGAAAAAACTAAAACAAAAAAAAGAAAAAGAAAAGAAGAGAGACTATCGTTTCTGTTTGGTCCCAGCGACTCAGCAATGTAAGATTTAAAATGAATGATATATTGCGTACTGTCTGAAGTAATATATCGAACACTCTTCTAGCGAGTTGTGTCCATAGCTAAATAGTAATAATGATATATTTAAGTGAGCTTTTACTGTAAAGTAGTTGCAATATAATTATTACGGTAGCTTACTCAATATTATCGTAGAATGCGTATAGCTAGTAAACGGAGTAGCCACTGTATAACATTAAACTTTGTTGCCACGTGCCTTGTTAAACCAAGAGAATAAGAATTTTCCATTAATACGTATCCTGGAAACCCATTATAAAGATCTGCACTGTCATCATTGTCAGAGTTGTTTCATTTTAATTCTTTAAACTTTCCCCTATCGAAGTCCTAGGCAGCAGTAGCATTAAGTATTCCTGAAATTTTTCCTGTATCCTATCTAATCGTTCAACTGCCATAAATAATGAGAATGCTTAAATTCATTTCCTGGGTACGAATCATATCAACGGTACTATGTTGTCAACCATATTAATTAATGAGGCTCTGGATTTACGCAAAACAGTAGTTATAAAAGAAATAAAATAATAATAATATTAACTTATATAATCACAGTCTATTTGGGCGCTATTCTGCACAAACACGGATCACCCTAATTACATTTATTCCAGCTGTCTGTGTATGGTATTCCTCTTTATTCGCGTAGGAAGTGCGGCAGATTCATCCTCTAAAATATTTCCTTTCAACCTATTTAATCTCTTGCCATCATGGCACGTCACCACCTTAAAACCGTGCAAAGCCAAGGTAATGGACGGGGTAGTTAAAGTTTGCGCTTAGTTGTTTTATTTTCCTTTCCATTGCAATTTATCTTTATTCGATGAAGGCTTCACAATTCATTAGAATCAAATATGATAATAGAGCCCTCACCCGTACTTTTAGGAACACAAAATTCTAATTAATAAAAAGAGGAATACATCCCCATGCTTTTCAAAAGGAGGTCTTAATAAAGAAAATAAAACAACTATTCACCCCCTTCCTTTCCTTTAAGGGAATAATTTCATGCATATAAAAGAATTGATTATATATTTTTTATTTATAATTGCTATTCTTATATTTTGCTATTTAAAAGTTATGTATATCATATTTAAGGAAATTGTATTAAATGTTCACTAGCCTCTTTTTTTTAAAAAAAGTTAGAATCCTAGGATTTAATTTATTTATTTTAAAATGAGGTAGGAGGTTATAAGTTAGTTAATTGAATTAAATAATTAAAATGGAAAAAGATATATATAATAAAATTTAAATGGGAAATATATATATATATAATTCATTTGAAATTATTGTTATTTGTTTTGTTTATTTTTTTATATTCAGTATATAATGGGGTAATTAGATTATGAGGTAGGATAGAATGTTTTCTCCTTAAAATTTATTTAGTTTAAGAACAATTAAACTTCACGAATTTCTTGTGAATATAAATTGTATTAATTTTTAAATACGAATATTAAATTATTGCAACATTAATCCCTCCACAAGTTATAACTTTGGGGTTATAATAATAGTACTTTCAAATTCTAGCTAATCTTCGGATGGCTTGATAACGTTATGTTTAGAATGGAGTTGGATGTCAAGTGGAGGGTAGGTCACTAATAAGTCCTTAGCAAGTATTCAGAACCTAGCACATCCTTAACTTAGTCCTCATGTCACCTCCTTACTGCTCTAAGGATGCATGCAGGGGAGTTCGTACATCTAATAATGTTTTCTCCCCTCACCCCCGCTCCCGAGCAGCATAACGATGGTGGAGTTGCACAAGAAACTTCGCCTAATGCATATGGTGTGATACCATGCATGTACATGGTTAGTTTTTATTAGCATTTTGTAGCCTTGCTCAAAAAAAATTTGATAGTTGTGTCGTTGCCCTTTTGTGTAAAATTTAAGGCATGACATTATAGAACACATTCCAAGAATCTTGGAGATACATGGAATAATTAGTGTTTTGGATTTGCAATTGAATGGAAACCTATTTCCAACATTCTCCCACTTGACATTATACATTGCAATTATTCTAAACAAGGAATAATAAATTTAAATCAAGTAGGGACTCAAGGCCAATGGCCTTCCTGACCATGAGAACTTATCTGTAGGAACTAGCTTCATAAGATAATTTGTAGCATTAATTAAAGTGTCAACTTTAACAATTAATACTTTCCCACTTTCAACCATTTCTCCATTACAAAGTGATATTGAACATCTACATGTTTAGTACGAGCATGATACATAGGATTTTTGGCTAAACAAATAGCACTCTGACTATCACATTCAAGCCTAACTTGCTTGCAATTAAAACCAATACCTGACCCAAGTCTCTATAACCAAATTGCCTCTTTAGTCCATGTTCTGTGTGTGGAAAGCAAATGTGTGGGATGCCTCTTACTCATCCAACTAAGGCTCCAAACAAAGTGTACACATAACCACTTGTCGACCTCCGACTATCCAGATCTCCTGCCCAATCTGAATCAACAAACCCCTGTATGTCCAATGATCTATTCATAATATCAATATTATTTGAACCATGATAAACTAAACAAGTAATCTGAAGTCCCTCGTAAATATCTAAATACCCTCTTAACATAAGTCCAATGTTCTTTACCAGGGTTAGACATAAACCTACTAAGAACTCCCACTGCTTGTGCTATATCTGGTCTTGTACAGACCATTGCATACATTAAACTACCAATTGCACTAGCATACAAAATTTCAGACATTTCCTCAAAATCAAAATCAATTTAGGACTCATATCTAAACTTAACTTCGTGCCAACTGGTAAAGGAATATTAACCGGTTTACTGTCCTGCATGTTAAATCTTTTCAAAATAGTATCAACATAATTACTCTGACTTAAGCAAAGCTTTATGTTACCTCTATCTCTACTGATCTCCATACCGAGGATATATTTTGCAGCCCCTAGATCTTTCATCTCAAATGTGCTTGAGAGTTGTGCTTTCAATTCTCTGATCATTACCTTGCTGTTACCAATAAACAACATGTCATCAACATACAAGATAATAATTAAAAGTTGATCATCAATAATTTTTATATCAACACAATGATCTTCCTAAGCTACTAACAAACCAATTTTTAATGCGAAAGCATAAACTTCTGGTACCACATTCTCGGTGACTGTTTCAATCCATATAAAGATCTTTTTAACCTGCAAACCAATTCTTCTTTTCCTTTTACAACAAAACACTTCAGGTTGCTTCATATAAATCTCCTCATCAAGATTCCCATGCAAAAAATAAGTTTTCACATCCATTTGCTCAATTTCAAAGTCATAAGCAGCAGCAATAGATAAGAAGAATCTAATAGAAGTTAATTTAGCAACAGAGAGAAGATTTCATTAAAGTCAACTCCCTCTCTCTGGGAGTAGCCCTTGGCTACTAATCTAGCCTTGTACCTTTCAAGATTACCATCTGCACCAATCTTTTTTTTTAAAGATCCATTTACAACCAATGGCCTTTCTATCTTTGGGAAAACTCTCAAGATCCCATGTGTCACAAGTATCCAAGGATTCCATTTCCTCATGCATAGCTTGTGACCAAAGCTTTCTCATTTGAGGACAAAGCTTCCCTGTAAGAACTGGATTCATCATTAGTACTCATTAAAGCAAAAATACAATGGAAATTAGGTGGGCTATACCTATCAACGAGATTCTATTGTCTTGTGGATTTCCTTAAAGGAGTTTATTTTGGTTCCTCAATATGCTAATCTTGAGCCTCTATTTCAGAAGAACTCTCTGAACTCTCTTCTTGAGATTCATCCACTTGCTCTTCAACATGTGCATCTTGTTGCTTCTTAGTATTTGTCTCAAAATGCATTGTTCGAGAAGTATCCTTCTCCTTTGGTTGTTCTTCTCCTAAATAAGCTCTAAATTCCCTGAAAATAACATCTCTCGATAAAGAAACTTTTCTTGTTAGTGGATTCCAAAGCTTGTAACCTTTTACATTTTCACCATAACCTATGAATATGCATTTATGTGCTTTAGGATCCAATTTAGATTGCTTTTCTTGAGGCACGTGAACAAAAGCCTCACAACCAAAGATCCTTAAATGTGCAACACTAGGTTTCTTACCTAACCACATCTCATAAGGAGTTTTATCTTCAATAGATGAACTAGGGGATCTATTGATTAAATAACAAGAAGTACATACCACTTCAGCCCATAAGGACCATTCAAGCTTAGCACTACTTAACATACTCCTAGCTCTTTCCATTAAGGTTCGGTTCATCCTTTCTGCTACTCCATTTTGTTGAGGTGTATATGGAGTAGTTTTTGTCTCACTATTCCTGCATGCTTACAATAATCATCAAATTCCTTAGAACAATACTCACCACCATTATCTGATCTCAACACTTTTATCTTATGATCTGATTGTTTCTCAACCAAAGCCTTAAATTCCTTAAACTTATTAAACACATCAAATTTGTTATGCATAAAATATATCCAAGTGTATCTTGAGACATCATCAATAAATGTGACATAGTATCTAGATTTTCCAATAGAGTCAATATCCACAGGACCCATTACATCTGAGTGAATAATCTCTAATAATCTTTTAGCTCTATTTGTACCACTAGGAAATTTAGATCTAGATTGCTTTCCAAACACACAGTGCTCACAAAAGTCATTTTTGCCAATATTATAATTAGGAATACCGTCAACCAAATTTTTATTAAGAATGGTCCTAAGACCTTTTTCACCTATATGGCCCAATCTATGGTGCCATAGCATACATGTATTTTCAGCTTCAATTACATTTGATAAAATATTTACATTGGAGGTATTGAGCTTAAAGAAAGTCCCAATCCGAGATCCTTTAGCAACCACCATATTCCCTTTCACCAATATGCAACCAGCTTTGTCAAATGTCACATGCATTCCAGAATCATTAAACTTAGAGACAAAAAGTAGATTCCTTGCAAGTCCTGGAATATGTAAATCATTAAGCGTATTAACACTACCATCACTGAAACACAATTTTACCTCTCCTTTGCCAACAACTTTTGTTGTGTTGTTGTCTCCAAAGAAGACATATCCTCCATCATATGCAGTATATTTAGAGAACCACTCCTTTCTAGGAGTCATATGATAGGAGCAACCTGAATCAAGAAGCCAAGAGTTATCAACAATAGTATTAGAAGAAATGACTAATGCATCATTACTATCATCAGATTTTTTTGTAGAAGCATCAGTACTCTTCTTCTTGCTCTTACAATCCTTTTTAATATGTCTAGGTTTTCCACAATTATAGCACTTTACCTTACTCTTACCATGGGTTTTTGACCATCCTTTAGACTTACCCTTTCCTTTCTTGTCTGCTTTAGATTCCTTCTCTTTAGGCCTACCTCTTACAAACAAGGCATCTTGGGAGCCAGTTTTAGATTTCCTCCTCATCTCCTCTGATAGGAGAGTAGGAATAATCTTGTCCATCTTTGGATCTGCACCATTACCACTAATTGCAACTATTAGGTTTTCCCAAGAATCTGGTAAAGAGCAAAGCAATAAAATGCACTTATCCTCATCCTCAAGCTTTACATCTACGGATGCTAACTGACTGAGAATTAAATTGAAAGCATTTAAATGTTGTGCTACTGAATCACCATCTTTCATTTTCAATGAATATAATTTCCTTTTCAGATACAACTTATTTGTTAGACTCTTTGTTTGATAAATGTCTCCTATTCTTTTCCACAATTTATATGCACTGGTTTCCACTGAAACATTTAAAAGAACAGCATCAACAAGACACAATCTAATTGTTCCTCTTGCCTTTTTATCTAACTTAGCCCAATCTTCATCTGACATAGTTGTAGGTGTCTTTGTCTCATTATTAACCGCTAACCATTGATCTCTTTCTTCAAGAAGATCTTCCATTTTTAATTTCCACATTTCATAGTTAGAACCATTGAACCTTTCAATATCTACCCTTGAATTCATTGTAACAAAAACTTAATTCCAAAATCAGAAAATTACTAAAATAATAAGAGCTCCCACTAAGCCAATAAATCCTTCAAACTTTAAGAGAAAGGTGTCCCGATACTCTACCCAACCTCAGCTCTTATACCAAATGTTGAAAAATAAGGTGTTTTCTTGCTTAATACTTTCTGTAAAACTTTAATATTGTTGATCTAAGTAAGCTTCTTTCTTTGTTACATATATTCTTTGTGGGTGATTATCTTGATTAATTCATTTTACTGTTGTAGAATGAAGAGAGAAGTTGATAGAAGAACTAGACAAGATATTAGAAAGATCACACAAGATATAACATGGAGAAACCCTTTCAGGGAAAAACTCCAACAAGAATTATTCTATTATTCAATCTCTGAATTACAATAGCTCCAATCCTTGCTTGAGAATGCTTCTTATGTCTTTGTTAATCTTCTTCACACCTACAATAACAATTATGAAAACTCTATTCAACTTGAATGAGATATAGAGACAATATGCAACCTTGTAATAATCAAATGGTGATAATTACAATGCATAAGCTCAAGCCCTTGAAAAGGTACGCCATATTCCTTCAAGTTGAGTTATTCAATGAAGACTAAAGTTTACAACATGTGCTTCATGCATTTGAGTGTCCCAAAGCCCGAGCTACAACTTCTCCTTCACTTCAGTGATAATTCCAAAGCTCTTCCTCAAAGTTGGAACCCTTAAGTAAAGCTACTTAATTGAGCCTTCAAAAAAATCTTATCATGCATGAGAGGTAAATCCAATAAAGCATCTTGGCACCCAAGTTGGCTCCAAGTGCTTTATAGTTAACTAAAACATTTACTCAACACCATTCCCAAAGATGATTCATCCCAAAATTAACTAGAATTTAGTCCACGGTATCATCATACACGCTCAATGTTCCTAAGCCATGCGCTCAAAATAACCAACATGCATGCAACATGCACTTGCATGCAAGCGAAGATAATAAACTAACTTTGAACTAAAAATTTGAACCCCAAACTAATTTTGGTGAACTAAACTAAAGCTAGAAACTAAACTAAAGGCCGGTTGGTGAACTTAAGCTGAACTTCAAGCATGCAAACATCAAATCCTAACTCCTAGGATCTTTTCATGCATTCAGAAGTGTTAAGTGTTACTCCGTATAGTTAACTAAACACAAGGTGAGTTTCACCTTACCATGTGAGTGTCCCATGTGTCTCTATTATTTAGGAACTCACTATGGACACCGTCACATGCTTCTTACATTTAGAATTAATTACAAATGTCAATAATCATGATTATTTCATCAAATATTAATCTCATCCTAATCTTAGTGTTGTTGAACACATTCCAAGAATCTAGGAGATACATGAAATAATTAATGTTTAGGATTACAATTGAATGTGGCTATTTTAACATTAAGATGATTTTTTAGTGCTAGAGTTAAGTTTAATTAGGACTCTAATTCAATTATAATAGTGGGTTAGAGGGTTCAATTGATGTTCATTTGGGGTAAGGGTTCTAAGATAAAGTTTGGGGTTACACTTAGGGTTGGGGTTAAAATTCAATTAGGATTAGGGTTAGGGTTACAATTATGGTAGGGGTTAAGATTCAATTAGGAATTAATTAGGGTTATGATTAGGCTTTATATTCAATTAGGGTTAGGGTTCAACTAAGGTTAGGATTATATTCAATTATAGTTAGGGTTAAAGTAATATTAGGTTTAGGTTTCATTTAGGCTTAAGTTTAGGGTTTAATTAGGGTTACTGTTAGAATTAAGGTTAGGGTTAGTGTTTAGGTTCAATTAGGGTTGAATTTTAATGGGTTAGGATTAGGGATCTGGTTCAATTAAGGTTGAATTTCAACAAGATTAGGGTTATGATTAGGGTTAGGATTCTAAGATAGATCCTAGGGTTAGGGTTTGTGTTAAATTAGGGTTATGTATCTATTAGGGTTAGGGTTAGGATTTTCAAGATAAGATTAGGATTAGGGCTAGAGTAAGGGCCATGGTTAGGGTTGGGGATTAATTAGTGTTAGGGCTAGGGTCTAATTTGGGTTAAGATTAAATTAGAGTTAGGGCTAGGGTTCAATTGATGTTAAATTAGGGTAAGGGTTCTAGGATAAAGTTTGGGGTTAGGGTTAGAATTCAACTAGAATTAGGGTTAGGCTTACAATTACCATAAGAGTTAAGATTCGTTTAGGATTCAATTAGGGTTATGGTTAGGGTTCATATTCAATTAAGGTCAGGGTTCAACTAAGGTTAGGATTATGATTAAATTATAGTTAGGGTTAAAGTTAGTTTAGGGTTAGGATTCAATTAGGGTTAAGGTTGGGGTTCAATTATGGGTATAGTTATAATTAATGTTAGGGTTAATGTTTAGGTTCAATTAGGGTTGAACTTCAATAAGTTGGGGTTACCATTAGGGATATGGTTTAATTAGGATTGAATTTCAATAGGAATAGGGTTAGGATTAGGGTTATAAGATAAATCATAGGCTACAAGCCTTATAATACAACTAATGTAAATTATATACTTATTCATTCAATATAATGTTCTCATGTTTAGACAATATTCATTCTCCTCAATTCTATTCAATATCATACACATGTCATGGTGTTGTACATTCCTAGAAGATAAGCCAATGATATTATATTATTATGCAACTAAAGAATCCATTACAACAAACACACAACAATCAAATTTCTAAAATGGATTCAAACAAGTTGATATATCTTGGTGTTTCCTATATAGATTATGTAATAAGATAGATAAGCTAGTATAAAAACCTATTATATTACACATCGCCATCAATTTCATTTCAATTTTCTTTGTCAAAAAATATGTTTTGTAACACCCCTCCTTTTGGATCTTTTGATCAACAGTGTTTTTCTTTGTTATGTGTTTCAATTATGCTTTGTTTCTGTTAGCACTTTGACCTTGGTGCTTGGTTACTATTTTATTGCTTATTGTACAAGCGGTGTGAATGTTATATTTTGATGTGATGGTATTTTATTCTGTTGTTATCCTTATGCAATGCTTTTGATTAGCTTAGCATATATTTGAATTAATGATGCTTTATGCTTTTTGATTATATTATTGATGTTAGATTCATTAGTTAGTAATATTGTATTGGTGAAGGGAGAGGATTACCTCCTGCATGTCACGAGCACTGTGGTCCATGATTTCCTTTCACTGATTATTGTCTACTATGTTATATGCATGTTCGACACTCGTCTTCTTTGCAGGTCTGCAGGTACAAGACATCGACTCCACCTAGATTCACAGGTGAGTGCATGTCCATTGACTAATGGTAATCAATTTTGGAGATAGTAGCTAGGTTTTTTGTGCCAAGTCGTCACCCTAGTCATAGTGTGTCGTTAGATTGTAGTCGGGTGTAGTTGTTTTAATGTTCATTTTACTTTGGTTTTTTATTTAATTTCAAGTGATAAGGTAAATAAATGGCTTGTGTTGTTAAACTGTTGATTAAATATATTTGGTTGTAAAGCTAGGAATGTTATTTATTTTATTAATTATTTAATTTAATTAATAAAATAATCTAATCTTTGATTAGATTTATTTTATTAATTAATTAAATTAATTGTGTTGAATTGATTAAGTTATTCATTTTTTGAATTAAAAGTGTTAGATTATTTTTGGGAAAGAAAGTTTTAAAAGTTTTAAATTCTTTTGTTTGAAAAGAAATTTTAAATGTATTAAATTCTATTTGGAAATTGGAATTTTGTTTTTAAATTATTTAGAAATAAAATATCTTCAAAAATGCAATAACTTTGGGAATGGGATATTTTGGAAAGAGTTGACTAAATTTGGGGAAGATATTTGTGAGATTTTTTTTGCATTTGATTTTGAATTTGAACTTCAATTTGGGGAAAAATATTTTATTTTCATTTTGGTTTTATTTTATTGGGGGGGATTTTTTTTCAATTGGAAAAAAAAGAATGGGTTGCAAAAAAGAAAATAGGGTTTGGTTCTTGGTGGGATTCAATCTTGGTTTGAAGGTGGAGATCTTGGGAAGAAATTGTGGAGGAGTGGAAATTGCAGAGGAACTCAACATCAATTTGTTCTTCAAATTTCATGATCACAAGTTTTATTCTGGCTTTATTGTTTTGAAGTTTTGAGATTTTTTTTCAATTTGAATGCAAGTTTAGAAAACAAATCTGAAAACCTCTTTGAAATCATGGAAGAAGAGAAAACAAAGATAGATTCTTACAATAGAAATGAAATGGAAAAGAAAACAAGGAAAGAATCAAACAATTGAATAAAAAAGGAACAAAAGAAGATCTTGAAAAATCTCTGTTTGAAGTTGAAAATCTTCAGAAATTTGTGCACATGAAATTGTGATTAAAGATTTTCTTCTATTGTATTTTCTGTAGAAAGAATTTTCTTTATTTGGCTGTTAATTGATTTTTTTTTATATATATATCATATATATACAAGAATTTAGGGTATTCTGGAAAAACACCCAAGAACAGGGGTTTCTATTTTTGTGAATATTAAAAATAAAATAAAAATGTATAAAAAAATTGTGGGGAGGGGGGCAATAGCCATGGCTACCCCAGCCCAACCCCCATGTGAGGTCGCTGCTGTGGCAGCACCCCCCATAGTTCGTGGGGGAAGCGCTATCACAGGCAGCACTGCCTCCCACAGGGGGGAGGTTGGGCGCAGCCTTGGCTGCGTCCCCTCCTCCTTGGGGGCCGCGGGCCAAGCAAAAATAAAGTTAATTCTTTATTTATTTATTTATTTAATTTTATTTAATTTTATATTATATAATATATAATATATATACACTATATATATAATATGCATATATTATATATAATATATATATATATATATATATAATATATATATATATATATATATAACATATATATAATATATATATATATATATATTATAAATTAAATAAATGTTTTATTATTATTTATTTTAATTAAACGGGATTTGATTTAAATGAACTGAAGTTTGAATTGGTTTTTTTATAAAAATATGTTTAAATAATATTTATATATATTTAAACATATATACATATAATAGTATATACGTTGAGTATATAATTGTATATATGTTTAATATATATCTATATTTAAATATATTGATTTTAAGAGGGTTATTTTATTTAATGCTGCAAACATTGATTTTATAAGAGATGTTTTTAGAAAATTGATTTTGATCATTAGTTGTAATCGAGGAAGTTGGAAGAAAACAATTAGTTTAAGCTTCTGATTTCAATTAACGTTAATTATTTAAATTGATTTCATGCAATATGTCATTGTTTGGTTTGGATTTAGGAAATCCTAACGTAGGTGATTAAATCGACAAATTGCCCTTTCGTTATGTAGTTTCTCTCTTTCGTGATGTCGGGCAAAAAAAGGAATTAATTGTATTTTGGAAATTAAGGTTAGTGCAATGATTAAATATTTGTTAAGGGTTAGGGTTGTAATTGAAATGAATATGGTTAATGTGTTTACAACAGACCTGTTTGATTTGATGGAATCATAAAGTTCTTGTAAATGATTTGTTAAATGTCAGGATTATGTACGTGGTTAAGTTATATGGATTATAATTAGAGCAAAATTGATGATATTAAATATGTGCAAGTGTAGTACTCCTCGCTAAGGAGTCGGAAGAGAAAGATAGGTCAAGGGCTTCTGCTGGTATTTATTACGTTGAGATTGAATTTATTAAATAAGGGTAATATTAGTTATTAAAATGTTAGATTAAATTGTATTTAAATATTTAATTATTTAATTTATTTTTAGAAAAAGTTATGAGTTTATTAAATGTTAATTAAATATTAAAATTGTGTTTATTATTTTAACTAATTATCTTGTTGAGGATAACTGTTAGAATAAATTATATAAATTAATTAGATAATGTGTTTTGTAAGTAAAAGTTGTAAAAAGCGGAAATTAAAACAAAAAAAATATATTGAAAATAGAAAAATAAATAAATAAAAGAATGAAAAAGATGAAATAACGAATGGGGATTGAGATTTAACGAAAAGCTTTCTTTTTAAAAGATAATTTCTTTTATTCATGATTTTTTTTAATCAAGGTTTTTGGGAAAGAGATCATTTTTCTGCACGGTTTCTCCAGCTCCAAAGGAAGGATTCCAAGTTTTGGCTTGGAATGTTGAATTTTGGGGAGGGGACCGATCTCGGGTCTTGATTCATTTTTGAATCGCAGTTGAGTAGTCGAAGAGAAAGGAGTCGAAGTAACTGCACATGCAATATGAGTCAAGCACATATCATGAATAAAGGCGCGAACTTTTGGAAATTGAGGTACATACAATTCACACCTGTGTTTAATACAAAACTTAAAGAGTCTGCAACTTAGCATTGTATATTTCTTGTTTGTTGGTAAGCTAGGTAAAATCTTTCTTGAGTTAACTGTTTTATTCACATAAGGGAAGCCCTATTTTTTCATGGTGGAGTCTATCATACGATTTTTTTTGAATAGCCTTCACAATAACTTTCTTAGCCGATTATACTTCTTCTAAGCATTCTTTAAAACTCACTCTTTATGAAGGAAACCTCCAATTTGGAATGATGCAATTTAAATACCCTGTGCATAGGTAGATCTCTGCTCTTTGACCCACACATAGAGTTAGTGTTTATGGCTCGACTCATAACTTTTGTAGTGGGTATGCTACTTGATGGAAATCTGGTGGCGTGTACTAGAATGTATCCTGTGTTCACTGCATTCCTTGAGACGTCATCTCTTTGCAACACTCTGTCGAACAGATCACACGCCTTGCCCCCATGCCTTCATCTTTTGCATGCATGCCTCCTAGTGCATATAATCTTGGCGCACCTCTTGTTGGTTTTTTTCAGATGGTTGCTTCTAACATCCTCACTGTATTTGACATTAGGTATTGCATTAGATATTCAGTCTGTTTAATGGATTTTCAACCACCGTTAATATATATATCAAGCTTGTATATTCGTTTTCTCCCCATGTGACTTTACTCTTTATTGAAGACTTCGAGTCTTGAGGACATCTTTCTTTTATGGCACCCGATACCTTAGTTTGCTTGTAGCTGGCATTGGATAACTTAACTTCAGTGCGTAATGCTTTTTCTTCTGCATCTTATTTGATCCTGATAATTGTACTTTTGGCATTTTGATTACCCCGTCACTGAGATACGCTATCTGTGCGCCGCACTTAGTTTCAAATTTCATTATCTGTAATGGTGGGTTATAGACTGTAATACTAGAACATTGAAGGGTGCAGATGTTTAAACAAACTCCCTAATTACACTAGTAATTGTCACAGCAGCAACGCTTGAGTATGGTAGGGTATTTAGGTGTTAAATACCTCCCTGATTTCACATTGGCAAACTGTCATAGCTACCGCACTTGAAAATGGTAGGCTGTATGGATTTAAATAAACTCCCTGATCCCATTCGCAGTCTGTAATAGCTGAAGCACCTGAACGTAATAGAAAATTTTAAATGGGTTAAACAATCTCCCTAATTTTGTTACACTTTCATTTGTAATATCTGGAATAAGGCATCTGTGTTTCAAATACAAAATATAGAAGGCATTTAACTGCATTTCAAATATAAAACACATATATTTTGTATTATATTTAACACATACAGAGGAAATCTGTAGCAGAAAACATCACAGACTGTAGAAACTTGATATTATTAACACATATCTTACTGTTATTTCAATAACAGTCATGTCCTACCGCTATTTCAATAACAGCAACTAATATTATGAATTGAGAAAATCTTATATCATTAACACATATTCTACTGTTATTTCAAACAAACAACTAGAAATCTGATTTGAAATACAAAAATATTTAATTATATTTCAATTTACAAAACATACATACTTTAATTTCAGTTACTAAAAATATATACTTATCGTAAAAATATATATATGCATATAAAGAGACAACTCCATATATCAAATCTATAAGCTGGTTCACTTTTAAGGGCACTGCCACCGATGGGGAAAGGCTTCTAGAGCTATTTCCTTAAGGCCTGGCCACCTGTAAGTTAAAATGGAGGACCTCGGGAATCTGGTTCCTAATCAGCCCACTTTATTTTTGTTATGTTTTAATATGATTAATTATAGAGGATATTCCTCTTTTGGAGATTAGATTTTGCATGCGTGTTATCACATTTAACTCATTATGATTTAGTTTGATTGGTTTATCCTACAAAGAAGATTTTTGTTTATTTAAAGATTAAATACTCTCCTCTAAGGTTGTACACTATTATTTGTTGGCTTTCCAATATTTAAACAAGTGATATATCCATAAAGATATTCTGTTGTAGCATGAATACAACGAGAGTTTATAAAATCCTCTATTATTGGATGATAGGATAATCTAAAAAGAAACTATTAAAATTAGTGTGGTGAAAAGCATGTGTTATTGTTTTTATTAGTGTTATTAATGTATGACCTTAATACTAATTTGTTTCTTTTTATAATAATTGACTTTAATCTTTAATCATATTCTATTAGAGTTATATTTTTTTAGTTTAAGTTTAGTTTGTTCAATTTTTTTTTATATAGTTTTTGTCTTCTTTAATTAGATTTATTTGTAGTCTTATTTTATAATTTAAATTTTTATATATATATATACAATAGAAAACGTTGATTTCTAGTTGTCTGGTTTAATTTCAGTAGAATAATTTATTCATATGGGTATTTTCTTAAACTAAATGTGGAAGAATTTAAGTATATTTAGTTTTAAAAGAATATTAGATTATACTTAAATTCTATGAGAACAAATAAACATTTATAGGAACATAAATGCTTATATGGAATTTGAATATTTCCAATTATATTATGTTTTACTTTATTCTTTAAATGGCAACATTGTTCCTTTTAAATAAATTTATAACATTAAAGGTTTTGTCTTAAATGAATATGGCACTTGAGTTGTGAATTATTGGAGTTACACTTGAATTGTTCTTTTAGTACTGATTAGTGTTAAAGGAAGTTGTCTGTGGAAGTCAATTGTTAGAAGTTAACAAAGTGAATGAATTAGATTATCTTTAATAGGTAATACTTGTCCTTTGTAATCTTTTAATAAATTGATTGGATATTCATTTAATAGTGTGGGTTTTGACATATCCTTCTATATTTAATTCTATTCTGGCTGACTAATGACATTGTCCATTGAGTATTATTCAGTGAATGTTTTTTTAAAAAAAATTAGGGGTAGACGTCCTATTGAATGTTATAAATGAGATAAATAGCAGGAGTGGTGAAGTTAATGTCTTCCCTAGGTGTTTTGTGACTTTATATTTGTTTGGGTTTGAGTTTTAGAAATAGTGATATAGTGATCGCGTATGAATAAATAATTTGAGTAGGCTATTCTTATTTTATTTTTGCAAGAATATGCTTATCTAGTTCAGCAGTCTTCGGCTTCGCCTAAGTGGGTGGCAGCCGCCTAAGAAACTGTCTGGGGTGGTGGACCCTAGAAATGGTTGCGTACCCACTCTTCTTGTATGTAATTATGTATGGGTCACATAATGCTTACGAATAGAGGTTTGAGGTAGTGTGTTTTTGTGGTGTTGTGTTACTTTTGTGTTGGGGTAGATTCCTCCTTGGAAGTCTTTTGAGTGAACCTTTGGTTGGTCAGTCAATGAGTTGGAGCAGCTCAAGTTGTCGAACTACGGTGCCTCTGTGAATTATATACGTAGGCAAGGCCATCGAGTGATGAGCTCCCGAGGCATTAGGTCGGGCCCCTAGGACTGTTCTTCGGAGTCTTGTTTGAGTCTTGTCATTTATTTCCGGTAACGTAAAAACTACCATTGATATATGTATAGCTTCTCTTCGTGATCATGCGCTATCTTTGATCTGATGTGTGTGCCAAGTCATGTAGATCTTGCAGGTATAGGCATTGGGAGCAAGGACTTGTCAATAAAATGGAATGTAATAGGTATGTTAAGTTGACCTAAGTGGACTCTATTGCTAAAGTTAGTAAATCACTTCTATCTTTTCTTGTGGCTTGTGTGATCATTGAATATAGCTATAAGTAGTGAATTGTGTTGTTGTTATCTTTGTTTCATTGTTTGTTGTTTGTGAAGTAACCTTGCATGCCGCAGAGAACTAAGTGTATTAATGTAATGTGTTATATGTTTATGGTTAATGTTTCTTGTATGTTCAATTGTAATGTTAAAAAAAAAAAAAAATTGTTTGCTTTGTCTGTGTTCTCTGGGTTGCATGACGGGCGTTACAACTTGGTATCAGAGCAAAGGTTCTAACACTGGGCACTCTGGTTTCATATGAGCCCATTATGTTGTCCGGTTTATATATTCTATCTAGAAGAAAAGTTAGTCTACATATGCATATGTTATGAAGGCAAAAATGTTATACTGAATGGATAGAGGTGAATGTGAATTTATTAATTGGAGTTGTTAAGTGATCATAGTAATCATGATATTGGCTTGTAGCATCATGAGATATATGGAAAATAGTACTTATGGAATGTGATCTTTTGAAGAGTAATGGAGTTGTGCATGTAATTGTAACCCCTGTAAATGTGAGAAGCCAGTAACTGTGCATTGATTGAGTGTTGTGAGTACCCTGTGCTTGCTTTGTGTGCCATGCGATGGTGATACTATGTACCCATCCATGGGAAAACTATTGTTTTTCTTGGTGTGGAAATAACCATACCATTCATGTGTCGCATGTTTGTTACCTGATTGAGGGCCAACCCATGTGTGGTTGAAATTTATATATGAGTAGCCAAAAGATAGTTTCACAGATTCTTTTCTTTTGGTTCTCCAGTCCCTCAATCTGTGGAGGGGTAGTAGCAGCCACAAAGTTCCTTGGGCGGAGTGTGTAGCGTACGCATATTGCGACGCAGAGTATTCTTAGCTCAACCGATCCCGAGGAAACGTACTCACTACTTTCCCTTATGATGGATCAGGGTACTTGATTCATATGTGCCAGCCTAAACCCCACAGTTTTGAGTATAGCAGCATTGGTTGTTAGTATTGGTCTGGCCGTCCATAGGGACGTTGAGCTGACATTAGCGAGTGAACCTCGTCCGTATGAGAGGTGAAGCTCGAGTAGCCCCATATTGATATGCCCATATATGTATTGCATACACCGTATTTGCACATGTTCCGACATGATGCAATGGATACGATGCCACACCCCACTGATGTTCCGACACAGTGCTGGTGATGATGCCGTGTTGTTGATGGTAGCGAGCTGGGCTCGAGGACACGATGCCACGTGCTTAGACACGTGAAGGTGCACTATGAGATGTGCTATGATAGCCTACTTGTGTGATGAGCGTAATGGGGCCTCACACATTTGTAGAGGGATACTCATGTTTGCTTTCGACAGTGTTTGGGTCGGTTAGCATATGGGTAGGTCCTGGCCATGTATACCTCTGGCGACGGCGAGTACCTACGTGTGCCTTTTCCATGAGGTATCGCTATGCGGGGTGTGTCTAGCGCGTGCCTACTTCCGCGGAGCCACGGACACACTGCCATGCGGCATACGACCAGTGCGTGCCTTCTCCGGCTGGTGTATGACCACGCCGCACTGAGATGCGATGCAGGATGGAGGCCGAGGTGCACATCCTATGCGGGCAACCAAGGAGTGCGAGGGCCACTTGGTTAGTCCATGTCGCGTGACGACACGAGGCAGAGTGTAGCCGAGGAGCACACTCTGGGTCATGTGGATGGCGTGCTCACTCCGCACCACATGGGGGCTATTGTATAGCCGGACGTTGTTCCCTCCTTCCTCGTTTGGTGGCTAGTATCTAGTCACGCAGTGTTGTATAGTGCAATTTCCAGGATTGTAAACTTTCTTTATAATTATTGATGATTTTCTAGTGATTGTGAAAGCCGACACTTTGTTATATTTGATTGTGATGGTTTAGCCATACTTTGTGATCTTATTGCTTGTAGCCCTCGTGGTTACATTTGATTTAGTGTTGAAATTGTGCACATTTAGTTCTTTATTGTTGAAATTGAATTCTTGTTTTCTTTAATTTATGGCTTTGGTGGCTAAACTAATTTATCCTTATTGTTTTCGAGGTCGGCTATGTGTTGTATTGTGATTCCTCTCCAAGGACGTATGAGGCGGACTTGGTGAGTGTATACGAGGAAGTAGACGCAGGGAACCTTGAGGATGGGGGTATGTGAGGCTATTTTATAGCTAGGACCCACTACCCACCTATGTGTGATGACTATCTCTTGGAGGCTAACCACCTTGTACAACAAGAGATGGGTCATAGTGGTCTTGTTTGGATGGTCTCGCCATGTGTGTGTGGCCTAACACCATCAAGCCACTGAGTGTGAGGTATGGATTTATGTGAGATGGATATTGGCTCTTGGCTCATGGATTATGTATCATGGATTAGTATGCTGCTTTCGGCATCCAGATGGACCCTTGTGTAGCCTTGTGATGTGCTTTTATGGTGATGTGATTGTGTATGTATGTGTTAGATGTATATTTCTTATGTGTTGTTGCTTATTGATGTAAAAGAGGGATAACCACACTATCTTAAATGTGGGTATATTGTGACTCTGTGGTATAAATGGATTGGATATTATTGAGAATCGTAAATTGTGACTTAAATATGTTACTAAAACATGATATGGTGTGTATTTTTGTTAATTTCAAGTAATCATTTGATGTGTTCTACCTTCTATGATATTTTGAAGATGATGTTGTGTAAATGGAAAATTGAGTTAATAGGAGTACTTGCTATTGTTATTAATGCTGAAACCCAGTATGTTATTGTAAGAGATGTAAGGAATTATAAATAAAAGTAGTTAAGAAGATATTGTTTTCAAATGTGAAGCCGAATAGTGATTCTAATTGCAATGATGCAGAAAGAGGGTGTACATCAATTATAGATTAGATAAAATTTTGGTACTAGTATGGTTATCTTTCCATTTTGAGCCATGTGACTTCCAGGAGTAAGTCGAAGTTTTAGGGGGGGAGGATGTAGTACTCCTCTGGCTAAGGAGTCGAAGAGAAAGATAGGTCAAGGGCTTCTTCTGGTATTTCATACGTTGAGAATTGAATTAATTAAATAAGGGTAATATTAATTATTAAAATGTTAGATTAAATTGTATTTAAATATTTAATTATTTAATTTATTTTTTTGAAAAAGTTATGAGTTTATTAAATGTTAATTAAATATTAAAATTGTGTTTATTATTTTAACTAATTATCTTGTTGAGGATAATTGTTAGAATAAATTATATAAATTAATTAGATAATGTGCTTTGTAAGTAAAAGTTGTAAAAAGCGAAAATTAAAACAAAAAAAATATTGAAAATAGAAAAGTAAATAAATAAAAGAATAAAAAAAAACGAATGGGGATTGAGATTTAACGAAAAGCTTTCTTTTTAAAAGATAATTTCTTTTATTCATGATTTTTTTTAATCAAGGTTTTTGGGAAAGAGATCATTTTTCTGCACGGTTTCTCCAGCTCCAAAGGAAGGATTCCAAGTTTTGGCTTGGAATGTTGAATTTTGGGGAGGGGACCGATCTCGGGTCTTGATTCATTTTTGAATCGCAGTTGAGTAGTCGAAGAGAAAGGAGTCGAAGTAACTGCACATGCAATATGAGTCAAGCACATATCATGAATAAAGGCGCGAACTTTTGGAAATTGAGGTACATACAATTCACACCTGTGTTTAATACAAAACTTAAAGAGTCTGCAACTTAGCATTGTATATTTCTTGTTTGTTGGTAAGCTAGGTAAAATCTTTCTTGAGTTAACTGTTTTATTCACATAAGGGAAGCCCTATTTTTTCATGGTGGAGTCTATCATACGATTTTTTTTGAATAGCCTTCACAATAACTTTCTTAGCCGATTATACTTCTTCTAAGCATTCTTTAAAACTCACTCTTTATGAAGGAAACCTCCAATTTGGAATGATGCAATTTAAATACCCTGTGCATAGGTAGATCTCTGCTCTTTGACCCACACATAGAGTTAGTGTTTATGGCTCGACTCATAACTTTTGTAGTGGGTATGCTACTTGATGGAAATCTGGTGGCGTGTACTAGAATGTATCCTGTGTTCACTGCATTCCTTGAGACGTCATCTCTTTGCAACACTCTGTCGAACAGATCACACGCCTTGCCCCCATGCCTTCATCTTTTGCATGCATGCCTCCTAGTGCATATAATCTTGGCGCACCTCTTGTTGGTTTTTTTCAGATGGTTGCTTCTAACATCCTCACTGTATTTGACATTAGGTATTGCATTAGATATTCAGTCTGTTTAATGGATTTTCAACCACCGTTAATATATATATCAAGCTTGTATATTCGTTTTCTCCCCATGTGACTTTACTCTTTATTGAAGACTTCGAGTCTTGAGGACATCTTTCTTTTATGGCACCCGATACCTTAGTTTGCTTGTAGCTGGCATTGGATAACTTAACTTCAGTGCGTAATGCTTTTTCTTCTGCATCTTATTTGATCCTGATAATTGTACTTTTGGCATTTTGATTACCCCGTCACTGAGATACGCTATCTGTGCGCCGCACTTAGTTTCAAATTTCATTATCTGTAATGGTGGGTTATAGACTGTAATACTAGAACATTGAAGGGTGCAGATGTTTAAACAAACTCCCTAATTACACTAGTAATTGTCACAGCAGCAACGCTTGAGTATGGTAGGGTATTTAGGTGTTAAATACCTCCCTGATTTCACATTGGCAAACTGTCATAGCTACCGCACTTGAAAATGGTAGGCTGTATGGATTTAAATAAACTCCCTGATCCCATTCGCAGTCTGTAATAGCTGAAGCACCTGAACGTAATAGAAAATTTTAAATGGGTTAAACAATCTCCCTAATTTTGTTACACTTTCATTTGTAATATCTGGAATAAGGCATCTGTGTTTCAAATACAAAATATAGAAGGCATTTAACTGCATTTCAAATATAAAACACATATATTTTGTATTATATTTAACACATACAGAGGAAATCTGTAGCAGAAAACATCACAGACTGTAGAAACTTGATATTATTAACACATATCTTACTGTTATTTCAATAACAGTCATGTCCTACCGCTATTTCAATAACAGCAACTAATATTATGAATTGAGAAAATCTTATATCATTAACACATATTCTACTGTTATTTCAAACAAACAACTAGAAATCTGATTTGAAATACAAAAATATTTAATTATATTTCAATTTACAAAACATACATACTTTAATTTCAGTTACTAAAAATATATACTTATCGTAAAAATATATATATGCATATAAAGAGACAACTCCATATATCAAATCTATAAGCTGGTTCACTTTTAAGGGCACTGCCACCGATGGGGAAAGGCTTCTAGAGCTATTTCCTTAAGGCCTGGCCACCTGTAAGTTAAAATGGAGGACCTCGGGAATCTGGTTCCTAATCAGCCCACTTTATTTTTGTTATGTTTTAATATGATTAATTATAGAGGATATTCCTCTTTTGGAGATTAGATTTTGCATCAGTGTTGTCACATTTAACTCTCATTATATGATTTAGTTTGATTTGGTTTATCTACAAAGATTTTTGTTTATTTAGATTAAATGCTCTCCTCTAAGGTTGTATACTATTATTTGCTGGCTTTCCAATATTTAAACAAGTGATATATCCATAAAGATATTCTGTTGTAGCGTGAATACAACGAGAGTTTATAAAATCCTCTACTATTGGATGATAGGATAATCTAAAAAACTATTAAAATTAGTGTGGTGAAAAGCATGTGTTATTGTTTTTATTAGTGTTATTAATCTATTATCTTAATACTAATTTATTTCTTTTGGTATAGTGATTGACTTTAATCTTTAATCATATTCTATTAGAGTTATATTTTTTAGTTTAAGTTTAGTTGGTTCAATTTTTTTTATAGTTTTTGTCTTCTTTAATTAGATTCTGTAGTCTTATTTATAATTTGGTACATATATATATACAATAGAAAATGTTGATTTATAGTTGTCTGTTTTAATTTCAGTAAAATAATTTATTCATATGGGTATTTTCTTAAGCTAAATGTGGAAGAATTTAAGTATATTTAGTTTTAAAAGAATATTAAATTATACTTGGATTCTATGAGAACAAATAAACATTTATAGGAACATAAATGCTTATATGGAATTTGAATATTTCCATTTATATTATGTTT